>WAAF01020904.1:0-16549 GCA_013400475.1 Tricholaema leucomelas | reverse complement strand
CCCTGTACTCAACACTGGTCAGGCCACACCTTCAGTACTGTGTCCAGTTCTGGGCTCCTCAGTTCCAGAGAGATGTTGAGGTGCTGGAAGGTGCCCAGAGAAGGGCAGCAAGGCTGGAGAGGGGCCTGGAGCACAGCCCTGTGAGGAGAGGCTGAGGGAGCTGGGGGTGTGCAGCCTGCAGAAGAGAAGGCTCAGGGCAGACCTCATTGCTGTCTGCAGCTACCTGAAGGGAAGTTGTAGCCAGGTGGGATCAGTCTCTTCTCTCAGACAACCAGCAACACAAGGGGACACAGCCTCAAGCTGTGCCAGGGCAGGTCTAGGCTGGATGTTAGGAGGAAGTTGTTGGCAGAGAGAGTGATTGGCATTGGAATGGGCTGCCCAGGGAGGTGGTGGAGTCACTGTCCCTGGAGGTGTTCAAGAAAAGACTGGCTGAGGCACTTAGTGCCATGTTCTGGTTGACTGGATAGGGCTGGGTGATGGGTTGGATTGAAAGATCTTGGAAGTCTCTTCCAACTTGGGTGATTCTATGATTCTATGCTGTTGGCAAAACTGTATGGTCAGGTGCTAACATGTTTTAAACATCAGATAATCTGATCTGCAGCAAGCATATCCAGCAGGTAGCCAGCTGGATCCCCAACTCATGCCTTTGGTGAAAGGAGCACTGATGATTTAGGAAAACATTGAACCAAACATTCATAAAGATTAATACCACATAAGCAGCCCAGAACACTGGCTGAAACAACAGAGGGCTTTAAAAACAGACTTCCAAGTGTATGTCTACTTCCTTTTTGTGTCAATGTAGCACAAGGTGAACAGATCAGCTACTTCTGCAGCAAAATCCCCACGTTTTCAGCAGAAAGACAAGAGAAACATTTAAGATATGCCTTTTTACATTCAGTTCAGTTTCTTATTAATCCTTCAGAGAATGCAAATAGATCTGAATTTTTTTTTACAGTCAAAAGATATGTAAAAGGAAACTTGCCTATACCATCACTGCATAGTTATCTGAAGCTTTCAGGCTAGTCAGTGTCCACTGGGTCATAAGTCTGTGTCCTCTTCTACCTAACAGACTTCATACGATTTTCTTGTTGACATTCCAAAGTTCATTAACACTTCAATTTACTGTCCCTGGCTCTAGAGCTTGGGGATTATTGACAAGGTTGCAAAAAAAGACAGACAGCTACGAGCAAGAATATGTTAACTAAAAATTCCTGCAATGCTGTCACTGTACTTACAACTAAAATTCACCACCCTTAATAAAACAGAGCTTCTCACCCACAGACAATGTGTTTAACAAATGAAAAATGAGAATCGGAATCCTTTGACTGGAAAGACCTGGTGGTAGAGGAACTGCGGGTTTGAAATAACAGAGATAAGACAGAACAAACTCTAATGCTGCACTCTGTAGTCTCTGGATCCACTATCTTCATCAGCATGACACAATACACATTTATGATTAAAATCAATAGCTCTAGCAAGTGTTTGTGGGAGACTGTGGACCTAGGAGGGTGTCCTGAAACACAGGCTTTTGTGGAGGAACACACAATACATTTCCAACTCGAGGAACAAGATTTTTTCCAAGCCTGAGCAAGTAGCTTGCTTGGTAGAAGTTCTGATAAGCTTAAACAACTTAATCTAGATATAGTACCCCCAAGTGATCTTAGCACACCCTAACAGCAGCAGAGAACCCTTCAGATAATAATGAGGAGCTTTAGCATGCCAGTTATGAATATTTATTAATCCAGGTATCATGGAATGATTCCTTTGTTAATTTTGGTGATGATTTGACTTGGATAAAAGTGTGAGATATCGAGCATTTAATAGTTTAGCCGCCCAGCCACAGGAGCTCTGTGGAAGACCAGCAGACACACATGGTGGCTGAGCAGCTGAAACTCTGACTGATTACTGCATGTTATGCAAGCAGTCTTTACACAGCTCCCTGCAGTGATTTCTGCTGGCAGGAGAGTCTGGAGATGGCAATAGAAAGCAACACTTGTCCCTTACAATAGCAGTAGGGTGAATGGTACACATGTTCAAACCAGCTGTCAGTGCTAAAGTCTGCTGATTACCCAGACAACCTCATCTCTCAGCCTGTGGTATTGTCTCACTCCCAGGTAGAGGTGGGGAATATGAAAGCTTTCCCAGTTATTCCCCACAGTCCAGTGCTATTCCTGGAAGCACAGCCTGATTGTAATTTGTGAATTCCCACTTGCAGTAGAAACACTGATCTGGAACACTGCATCCTGTATCCCTCAGAACGGTAGATCTTTCCTGGGTCCTCCTGTGACCCAAGAGCCAGGAGGGTAGAATGGGAGGAATCACCAGCAAGAAAGGCCTAAATGAAGAAATTAAATACATTTCCCTTGGAAGGAGGCTTACTGGAGTGTAAGGAAAACAAGCCCCAACCCTCCTCCCTGTGCACACACACACGCACCCGGAGGCTTTTGCAAAGCCACAGGAATGGAAATAATTTTGTTTGGATCCATCAAGCATTAAAATCCCCTTGCTGAGGGATTGGAGTGAAAAATGAGATGGAGACAGGAATTAGAAGCTCACTGCCTGGGCTGTCAAAAGGGATTTTCCCCAGATAGAAAACAAGCAATTGAAAATGCGGGGAGGTAAATCCTCTCACTCTGGCATGTATGAATACTCCTGTTTTCCCCTCATGGCTCTCTCGGTTTTTGGTTGATGGAGCCAAATCTGGCTCTGTGCTCTCCTTGTGTGCTCTCTGGCCGATCCTTGGGATCCCCTACCCGGAGTCTGCTCAAGAATATCACAAGCCTTGGGCAAGGGGCAGGTGGTGAGGCACACGGGGGAGCCAGCCACACTATATACACGGCACCCAGGGGTGCCCAAGGTGCCAAAGAGAAGGAAAAGCAGATGCTGAAAGGGTAAGCCAACAGGTCCAAGAACATTTTATTCACTATCTGAAATTGCTGAAGAAAGATCCAAGAGCAAGGCTGACATTATAGTCATAATCCCTGCACACATCCTAGTTTACCACTCACTAACTGTTACACTCCATGTCCCTGAAGTATGGTCTCTTTCCCTCAGTACCACCACAAAGATGTCTGCAACAGCTACATTTTGTCAGTGTTTCAGAGGCTTATTTGCAGCCATAAGAAACAGAGGTCTACTTTGTCCAAAAGGAAACAGATTCAGGAGAATCCTGTGGCAGCTAGGGAGAGCCAGGGCTCCTGTGCAGAGGCCACCTCCAGCCCAGACCACAAATGGAGATGTCTAAGGTAAATCTCACTCAGAAATCTCTGCAGTCTTATAACTGGGTTTGGAGAAAAATTATCACAGAGCTGTTTGGTTTACGCAGGGTAGACCTCCCCTTTAGCTGGCTGCCAAAACTGAATGCAAGAAATATTTATAGTGCATCTTCTGCTGAAGACAACAAAGACACCCCAGTGTAAGAAAGGCCAGTGCAGCCCTATGGCACAGTGGTGCACAACAGCCAAAACCCAAAGAAATCAAGAGATTTACCTAATGGCCCTAGCATTGTGGTCAGCAAGCTCTACACCAGTCCTTTATTGCAGAGCCAGCTGCCTGCTTAGTGAAGAAAGGATAGGACGAAAGGAGAGAGAAGACAAAGAAAAGATGAAGAGCCCAATATGCAGCATCTATCTATGGGAAGAAGCAACAGAATGACAAGAGGCATGGAGCCATCTAACTGCAGCCCAGTTTTACACACACAAATTGGTTTAAGTTAGGGCAGGGCTAGAGCACGACTAAGGTATTCTTGCATCCTGGGTGCCATGTGGCTTTGAATTCAAAAGTCAGCCAAGAGAACAGACAACCTAAAGAAGCAAATATGCTTCAAAATAAAGAACACAGTTCCCTGGATACAAAGACATCTGCGTTCATAGTAAATATTTCCTTTGAAGCATGCTGTCCTCTGTTGTGCTGTAATAAGCTTTCCTATCATTCTGAGACTCTCTGTGGTAATAACACTACCATGGAGGTGGTGTTCCACAGCCACAGATCACATTGTGCTTAAACCAGGGGGTGTCATTATCTCAGTTTCATATGGAGTCAGAGAAGTACCTCAAGATGAAATGAGTCCACAGCAAGATCAGAAAACCACCTACAGTTTTAGATGACAGTGTTAGCTTACATATAAGAGAAATCTCAGGAGGTTTAAACAGGATTTGCTGGCAGCATAAAGACTGTTTGAAAATACCCATCAAAAGAGCTCATCTTAACAGCAAGCCAGGTATAAACATGGACAGAGACAAAGAAAAGCTAAGGTGATAATGCTACGGCCATGGCTCAGAAAGAATCAGCAAGTCAGCTTAGCAGCAGCAAGTTTGTTTTGCTTACACCAATGATATTCAGTTGTCTCCCTGTTCTGTGAGGAGTTGATGAGTTAGCAACAGTCTTAAGCCAGGAACAGAGTGTCCAGACAGCTGAGCAAAAGGCTTGGGAGTAGGGGCTGGCTGAAGTCAGCTGGGGGCTATGTGGCTCTAGGGACAATACTGGGGTGGGGGTTAATCTGTATCTCAGAAGTTTTACGTGCCATCCCCGTTCCTGTCCCACTTCTCCTGCTGAAGATGCTGCTGCACTGAACCTGAAAGGTCTGGTTATAAATAGGTTCTCCCTGCAGCCCTCAATGAGCCACTGAGCCAGAATGAGTCATCTCTGCCAGCTCTGTGGCCCCCCTAAACTGACTGCGTCAGGTTGGGAGCATGGCTGCCAGAAACAGTGGCACACACTGTTCTCTCTCAAAGGGCAGTGGCCTTGGGGGACAGGGACACTAAACAAACTGTCTCTACTCATTGCTTCATTACTCACATCACTTTGCGAGGAAGAATAACGTAAAATCCACCAGGAGTGCTCAGAAATCAACACTGGCCCCTTCCATTCACACTGGTATCCATGCCACCCAGATTCACAACTGGAGCTTCTAACCCACTAAGTGGTTTGTTATGGAAATCACTGCACAGATCTCAGAAAATGAACCTCTCAGAATACTTACAAAGAACCTCTTCACCAAGATTTGGTGATGCTGTGCAGTGAATGGACACTGCAACAAGCAGGTGAGTTGACAAAGGTTCACCTATAGGTGAGCTGGGGTACCAGGCACAGCTCTGTACTTCCTGGGAGGGAAGATGAGCATTTTAGCAAGAACAGCTGGACTTAGATTTGCTTAGTCCATTTGCGAGGGAAATCCACCCAGGGTCCAAGTCCTCTTCCAAACTAGACGATGCAGAGCTGATAGACAGATGTGTCTTGTCTAGTCCTGTTTCCCCTTGTGAGTTCCTGAACTTGCATAGGAATTTAGGTGCTTAAAGGAATTCTAGTGATTATTTGCTCTGCTCATGTGGCCTTTATTCAGAGGCAAATGGAGCTCTCCTGGAACATCTCCTTTCTGAAGACTAAGGCAAAAAAGATAGACGTTTCACAAACATTAGCATAAGCTCCTATATAAGTAAGTAAAGCGCAAGGTCTAGCTGAGATAACCACAGCAGTCTGCTGAGTCTGGCAGTGATTAGAGGGGTTGGGACTAAGTGCTTATGCTGGGGGAAATAATTTAAACCAATACTGACTTAAAAGGAGGAACACACAAAGTCAATGCCACAGAACACAAGCAGAGTCTGGAAGGCAGTATTACTGTTACAAAGAAAGGCAAGATCTGGAGACTGGAATTGAGGAAATCTTCCAGACGCACGTTTCTCTCAAGTTAAGAGTTCATGATAATGTGATCAAAATGATTCTGATGTGTGCTACATATGCTCAGCTCAACGGCTCTGCCCAAGCATGGGTGAGAGAGAGCACTGGGGACAGCAAGACAGGCAATAAAAGCTACCTCATGGTTCAGCTGAAGCTAAATCTCTGTGTGCAGAACCTTGAAAACTGGTGAGACTGATGCAGATCCACACACACACAATAATCAGAGCACTGTTCCCTCGGTCTGTCAGCGTTCAGCAGTGCTGACAAGAGCAGTGCTGGCAAGAGCAGTGTTCCCCAGCTGCATGGCCACTGCAGCTCTGCAGGCCAGCCCTGGCTCTGCTTTGTGTGATGTTTGCTCTCAGGCCATGCTGCCATGCCAGGTGGTGACAAGGCCTGGCACGTTTGTTGCTCCTGGCAGAAGTGATATGAGCTTGTCTTGGTAGAGGCAAAGGATGATGCAGCTTTACATGAGCTGCATTTTCATTTTCCCTCTAGTTTTTAGTTGACCATCCAATCAACAAAGTGCATTCTGTTAGAAGTTAGGGACTTTGTTCTGACAGAGTTCTAAACGCAGCCTGCTTCAGATTTTCTAAGTTCATCATGTGCAGCCTCAACATTTCTGTATTCCTGTTGTCTGCAAATATTGTATCTTAGATGATTTTTTTTCCTAAACAGAAGCAACTTCCTCTGTAGAAAAAAACTAAGCTTTGAAAAGCTCTCTGTCCTGCTTACTGCCTTCTCAATACTTAGAGAGTTATTTACTAGAGCCCGGCACCCAGTGAAGGACAATTCCCTTTTTCTGCTATCACCTCTAACCTCTCCTCCCTTTCCTCATTATTCTCTGTCTCCTAACAAGGATAAAAAGAGTATCTTTTCTTTTGCAATGTTCCCATATCAGTGGGTAACAACAGAAGATACTCACCTCCTCCCTTTTCACTGTGCAGAAGGGGCAGGCTGATCACCACCTTTTGTCTCATCTCTAAATTTTGCCCTTAGAAAAGATCCAGCCACACTGGATGGCTATTTGGCCAGGCATGGAGCCCAGCTTTACAAAGGCTGCACAGCTGCAGACTAACTGTGTTTCAGGGATATGTATGAGCTGTACCTGAGTGATGTCCCTGCTCCTGTACTATTCCATGGCTAAGAAAGTTGCAAAAGTCAGCCCCTTGGCAACTATGCCAAACCTCTATCTTCCTTTAATGGTGGGAGAAGGATAGAAGAGGTCGGCTCCTGGGATGTCTTAATGCTTTAGGATCTTTGGTCCCATTAATAAATGTATCAATTGAGAAACATAACACTTTGTTCCTCTGTTACTCTAATCACAGCTTTAGTCCTGTTACTTCCACTTAGATGCAGACACAGTAGTCAGTACAAGACACAGGACACAGAGAAGTATCTCCAGACATATGAAAGCAAATTCTTTTGCTCATTTGTAAAGGTGCAGTTCCACTGTTTTCCTGGGATGTGGCCAGTTGTGATGGTCTGGGTGTTACTCACCCCCCCACTCCTATGAAATCACCCAGACTAGACTCAGTCAGCTGGAAGTTAAGGAATGAAGCTTCATATGTGCAGCTTAGAACAATATACAAGCAGGTATTTGCAATATATACAACTATATACAGAAGTATACAAGTTAGAAAGTAAGACAGAAACACAACAGCCCTCCCAGAAACCAGAGTCCCCAGGAGGGGCTCCCAACCACCCTTCCACCTCCTTTCCACCCCTCTACCTTATCTCAGAGTTTGCCTTACATGCAAAGTGAGTTTGCAGGATTGGCCAGGGGGATTAGAAAGCAGAAGCATTAGTTACACAGAAAGCAGGCCAGAGACACAAGTACAGGCACTCAGAGACACACAGCAACTGTGTAATCTGTTTTGTGTTCTTGTTTTGATACATCTCAGCAAGCCTAGAAGTGCAGTAAACATCACCACTGTTTCCTTTTCACAGCCTGTCATCTAATGCTTCTCACTAAAATATTCCAGCTAGCCTCCAACTAGCACACCAGTGTATCCAGAGGGACTGAGGAAGGAGCACCAGTAGCAAAGGCTACATTCCAACTGCTCCACAACAAAGAGGATGGTGGTTCCCAATTTAAGAAGTACAACATACACTTTTATTAATGAGAAAGAAAATAAATAGTGAAAAGAAAGTGAGGTACATGGGAAGCAAGAGCCTTAAGTGAGAACTGAGGTTCTGATGGGAGCAGGGCAAATACTGACGAAATACAATGTCTTGCTTTAAGTATCCACAAAGGCAAACACATCCCAAACCAGCTTTCAGAACATGAAAAAAAACACAGCAACAAAAATAACTCTGCCAACAGGTGTCCTAATTGTCTCAAGATGTAAGGGACCTTCTTGTTATTGCACACAGCAAACATGGAAATGAAACTTACTGAAGCCAATGAAAATTAAATAGCTACTGCCAGGCAAAGATGAGAACTCTAACAGACCTTTTGAAGCCATACAGCTGCTAGGGCCTGGAGTGGCCTGCCCTTTGCAATTATCAAACCCCAAATGGGAGACAGCAAGTGTCTCTGGAAGTAGTTCCTTTTGCTGAACTGCTGTTCAGGATCCATCCATTCTCACCTGAGACCAGGTACATCTCCAACAGGCAGGTCTGTTCCCTTGCATCTATGGCGTTCTTTGGCTACTCTGAGCAGGGAATTCCAGCTCCTAAAGACAAAAAGTGAAGAAGCAGTTAGCCCATGTGCACCCGTGGTATCCATTACAATTGTGGGTGGTTTCTCTGTCTTTTGGACTAGGACTACTGGAAGCATAATGAGATTCTCCAGAGAAGCTGACCTTTTCAAGGCCCTCAGGGCTGCCTGCTAAATTCTCCAGAGATTCTTACAGGCTTGCTTTAATTATCCCAAGGGAAGGCATTTCAGTGGGGCTCACACTAAGGGGTAACCCTCAGGTTGTGTGGCTTCTCAGGTCAGCCCGTGAAGAGGCTGGTACAGAGGAGTGAACAGAGATCATCAGATGTTAATCATAAGGATCATCCCCTTGCAACAGACAAAAAATTCATGCTAGTCAAGTTCCAAATTGGACACTGCACTCAAAAACTGACAGAGGAAATTTAACTGAAAACTTAAAGGAATAGGGGAAACAGCTAAAAAACCCCAAATCAGCCCCAAGCAGGTTCAGGCAAGACCAATGCAGGACTCATAATTAAACTCTATTTTCTTTCTCGTATCTTTCTGCTGCTGTTTTTTACCTCCACTCTGATATGCTGGATACACTTTGCTTTCCCTTCTGCCTATTCTGCTGCATTAAGCAGAGATGCAGTGATTATGCAATGGGATTTTTCTTAAATTGCCAAGTGGCACGATGAAATTGTGTGTCAACAGAATAAAAATTCTCCTGGTGAAAGAACAAGTGAAGCACAGGCAGTGAGTTGCTGATGCCCACTGACACATTCAGTGACTTGGCCATGCTGTAAAGGAAAATCCATGGTGGAGGTGCACAGTCACAAGCAGGATTTTAGATAAGGACAGGAACACAACATTCATGTCTGTCATTGCTGCTGGGCAGAAAAAAAAAATCATTCCTTTTAGGCTGTCCAGACATTTTAGTTTTTCTTAGGATCCAGTTTAAAAAAAACTTGAAACTGATTATTCCACTATGGACAGGAATATGGAGGAAGTCACCATATGCACAGGATAAATATTCCTGTTGGAAACATCTATCAGTCACCATCATCTGGCCTGTGGGATAAAAACACTTTGGATACCATGCACTCAGCCATCAGAACTGCCCACCTCACCTACAGTGCTTAGCTCCTGTTCTGCAAGATCAGCTGTGTAATACAAAGGGATTTCTTCTGCAACCAGTTGCTCTTTTTTTGGGGGGGAGGGAGGGGGTATTGCACATTCAACTTTTCCCTATGTTAAGGGTCCAAAAACCTGAAGAGACCACAATGCGGTCATGAGAATTGTGCTTGATAGGAGATTCAATTGCTTTGCAGACCTTTCAGCAGCTCCTCTCCAGTGCTGCTTTTGTACCCATCTTTCACTGTTTTTGTTATACAGTATCAAAAAAAAAAAACAAAAACTGTAGATGCTCATCTGAGTTTAGTGCCAGTGCACTGAACAAAAAGTGGCTCTGTCCCAAAGGAGAAGAGGAGTGGGCAAAGAAGAGCAATGAGAGAGAGACAGAGGAGCACAGGGAAGAAAAGAAAGGACAAGCAATATCTGAAAAGAAAAATGCCTTCTTTTTCTCTTCTGTGTGCCTTCTCTTGCTCCTTTCTCACGCTCAAATTGCCCCTGGGAGTGGGGGGCAGCAGTGTGCATTGCTGTGGCTTGAAACAAACCGAGTCCAAACCTGACTTCCCCATGTTTAGCTCTGGAAGAGAACAGGCAGAAGGTAAGAGCATCCCTGAGGAAACAAGGCTTCTCTGGCAGAGCTGCTGCAGCAGCAGAGCTATTAATAAATGTTTGCAATCTTTTAATCATTCTGCTAAATTTCCATCGTGTTCCTGCAAACCCCATAGCATGTCAGTGCAGCTGCCTCCTCCTGCCTGCCTCCCCGTGTTTGTGCATGTGAGTGAGGGGGAACATCAGGAACATGCTTGGATCTGAGGGCTGCTGCAGCCTTAGAGGGAGAACAATTTTGACAGGTGACTTTTAAAATCTTCCCTATTCCAAAGAAAGCAGCCCTATTAGTTACATCTGTAAACCACACTTTCACCTGTTTTTCCTCTCCAGCAAATCCTGCCCGCTCAATCCAGATACCAAACTTTTCCTCGTGAAAATATCACATTCAGCTTGGGACCTGCTACCTAATAGGCCATGTCTCCTGTGGCAGGACAGCATTGCAGTGGCAGTCAGCTAGCATCATCACTCTAGCACATACAGAGATATTCTCAGCAGCAGAACACCTTTGCCAGCTTTATCCAACCCACTATGGAATTGGTAGCCACCAGGACACGACACAAAAACGTGCATTGCTTTTCCTGCAGGCTCAGTTGATCACAACATATGTCAAGAGGCCAGCTCCAGTCTTACTCCAAGAAACAACACCAGAATGAAGCAGACCAGCGTGTGTTCAGGCAACAGTCATGTTTCCCTCTTCATGTGCCCGAGGACATGCATTACTGTCCAAACTATGGTACAATAAAGCTACTTTCTAACGTCACGGTGGAGATCCGCTTAAACCTTGGCCTGTTCCCTCCCCCAGCTCAAACTCTCATCTTCATCCTAATTAAAATAGCATTTTAAATTATCACGGTGTGATGGTTTGGGTGTTCCCCGCCCCCTACACTTTAGAAATCACCCAGACTAGACTCAGTCGGTAGAGCATGGGACTCTTAATCCCAGGGTCGTGGGTTCGAGCCCCATGTTGGGCGCCAAAATAAAGGATGTGATGGTTTGGGTATCCCCCGCCCCCCCACACTTTAAGAAATCCCCCAGACTAGACTCAGTCGGCTCTGGAAATTTGAATGAAGCTTATATTTACAGCTGGCACAATTTACAAGCAAATATTTACAGTATATACAGTTATATACAGAAATAGACAAGGTAAAAGGTAATACAGACACACAACTCCCCTCCCAGAAACCTGAGTCCCCAGGAGGGGCTCTCAACCACCCCTCACATTCCCCCTACCCCTCTCAACCTTACCCCAGTCCTAAGGAAGAATGGAGGTTCGGCCAAGAGGATTAAGCAAAGGTGAATCAGCCACAAAAGCAAAAAGGAGGGTGAGGTTAGAAAGCAAGATGGAGTTCAGCCAGCAGCCTCAGCTCTCCCCAGCAGGCAAAGCAGAAGGGAACAGCCCAGCACGAAGTGCAGAGCAAAAGTGACCTAATCTTTGGTTTGCCTTTCTTTTGTACACATCTCAGCAAGACTGTGAGGGAAGTAGACACCATTGTTTTCATTTTCCAGCCTATCATCTAGTTCTTCTCACCAAAACATGCTAGCTGGGCTCAAACTAGCACACACGGTTTAAAAAAAGATGCCAGCTTATATAATATTCTTACTGCTTATTAATGATTCCAGAGGGGCGAGCAAGCTGCCTTGCACTCTGGGAGTTATGCAAAGCACAGCTGAGCCGTACCTTGCTGGCCTCCACCAGTTCCTTGTCGGGAAGATGATGCCTGAGGATTACCATCTAACAACAGATGTGAAGGTTTGTGCTGAGTGACAGCCCTGCCGCACACGCTGCAACAAGGAGATGCGACAAGCGTCACATTTCCAGGGATTTGCCTTGGGCACTTCTCAGAGGCAGAAGACTTGAGGCGAAGTGACTTGAACTGCCCTGCAAGTGTGATAATCCCCAAGCCGGCGCAGCCCGAGGGGAGCGATGTGGTGTTCGTGAATAACGACAAAAAAAAACATCCGCCCGGCCGCGCCGACGGCTAGGGAGGCACTCTGCTCGGAGAGCAGGTCCTTCGGTCACTTAGTCTGCCTGTCCTCTAAACATCTCCTTTCTAACACTGTAATGACTGAAAGGCGATGAGGAACTGAACCTGAGCCTGGGGACATGTCTCTCGATCCTCTGTGTCACTGTGGTGTCTTTCTGTTGGAGGAGACGGGATAGAGTAGGAGGCAACGTGAATGGGAGCAGCAGCTCTGTATCCATGTTTTGAAGTGCTGCACTCTTACTGAAAAATGAGCTTCAATATAAGGTGACACCATCAGTCTCTGACACCGAGACTATTACAAGACTCATTAAATTGCATGCCCCCACACTTACAGAGAAACACCTGCACCCTGCCAGACCCCCAGATAAAAGAGCTCACATGTGTAATTTAAGTAAATTAAATCCAATTCTTTTTAAATTATTTTGTTAATGTGATCTGTGATGTGACTCACAGGTGTTGCTCTCATAACACTGGGTAACGTGACAGAGACACAAAAGCAACAGTGCACGCTTGTTGGAGCAGAAGCTCCATCTGTATAGCTCTGCACACACAGATCTTGAGAGCTGCTGTGAGTGCATGTGTTAGATGAACTAAGAAATGCTCAAAATCGTCATCTAAATCCTGCATCTTACCAAACCAGTTGATAACTGTTACTTTAAAAGCTGCCCCTGTGTGTGCCACGACCAGCTCTGAGGGAACTATGCATTGGCTAAGAGGCTGGGGAGAGGGCAGAGGTCAGAGGTGATACAGGTTTCATCAGCCCATCTTCTGGAGACAAACCACGGGTAGAGAATTCCCCGTGTCAGCATAATTAGAGATAACCGAGGATGTCGCACAGACTGTGCTGGGAAGGAACAGTGCTGGGAGCACCATGGTCCCCTGCCAGCCCTGCTATTTTGTCAGCAGCGCCCACACTGCTATTTACCTTGAGAAGTCCCTTAGGTGCCCATTACAGTTTCAACAGAGAAGATCCATGCTGTGCAAAAGCACTGCCTCCTGTAGCACTACAGGATTAAAACCTTGCTACCTCCACACATCCTACACAGGGAGGAAAAACAACCAAAGCACACCTGCCTCCAGCTTAGTTCTTGAGCCGCAAGGAGGTACTAGCTTTAAGCTATACACATTCCACCACTCTGGCTCTTGATGTATTTCACATTCTGTCTCTACACCACCTTGCACCTTGCTATATGAAAGAGCAGTACTTGGCTTGGCATGGAGACACGGATGGCTCAGAGTGTTGACATACAACAGGTATATGCTGAAAGGAAAGATGGAAAATGAAACCAGATGCCACCAGTACTGAGAGACAGAAGAAACCAGATCTGATCCTTTAGATGACTTGATGGAAGCTGCTCATGTTCAGAGGCAGTAGAACGAAATTCAGCTCTAATTAAGTCACTAATGTTACAGCAGTATAAACATGATCTTTCAAGCATCACAGATATGAAACAGGAACAGAGAAGGTCACATAGCAACAACTGCTTGAGTTCCAACAGGAGCACTATGGAATTTTACTGAGATGGCCAATTGTCCCCAGATCATCTGACTATAGCAGATGCCATCAAGCACTGAAAAAAGTCCCTAGGTGCATCACCAGGAGCTTTAGCTTGAGACCAACCAGCTGAAGTTCTGCATCTAAATATTTTGAGGATTTTTAATTAACAACAGAAATGGGAGGGGCAGTTAGGAATTCCATGTCTCAGGTTAACTTTTTTAATGATCTTATGTAACTGAAAGTGCTCTGCCCTTGCAAAAATTCTTTTTTCTTTTTCCTTTTCCACCTTAGTTCAAATATCTCAACGTGGTCTCCACTCATGGCAAACTCCACTGTCTGTGCTTACCCTCCATTGACATAGTGCTTACTAAAGAGTCAGGGCTTGTGTCTGGTTTTATTCTGAAAGCTTCTTTCCCAGCTAGGCAAGTTCAAGGCTTTGGTCTGTTGCTGTCATTACTGTTGTTAGTTTCTAGTCTTTCCCACATTTCCCTTTGGTTTACCTGTTGTTGCTCCACTGATTTCTGGAAATTCACTGAGGAAAAGTCTTGTAGCATCATCAGTGACAACCACTGTCACAAATTGCATCTTCTGGCTAAGTGCTGTCCAGCACAGAACAGAACCAAGTTCTGTCTCACTAGTGCTCTGAGGTCTGTTCTGCCTGAACCCCCTGATCTCAAGTGAGGGCTGGGAAATAAGATTTGCTGAGGTCATTCCTAAGTTTATGGCAATGTTTGCCGTAACACCCCAGAATGCTGTACACTTCCCTATAGGTAGTAAGAAGTTAAAATCTTGCTAATGCTGCTGGATTCTTTGTGAAGGAGCAATTTTTCAATTACACATAATTAACAGTAATTACTCTTTATCTTCAGAGACCCAGATCAATGAATGCATCTTAACATCTCCGTTAAGGAGTCATTAAATATCGGGGGTTTACCCAGATTCCATAGTAACTTCAGTCTGTGTTCCCTCAAGCAGAAAGGAAAGAGAACAGAGAATCCTGAACTGTCCGAATGAGTGTTACAGGTTTTGCCTTAATTTCATGAGCTCATCTGGAAGCAGCTGTTTGCTCCTGCAGCAGCTTGCTACAGATGAAACATGTGCTGCCTCACATAGAGAAGCAGCTTTGCTGTACTGGATAATTAACAGCATTCAAATGCACATTTTACTCATTTTTAACATGTATCTATTTGCAATTACTCCCATTAAATTCATAGAGAAAATGAAGCTTGAAAGTTTAGGGCCAGTTTCTCACTTGGGACCACACCTTTTTGCATTGTTCTTGTCCCACACTGGTGGCCCTAGTCTTTCAAAGTAGCTTCCAACTTTCAGTATCTTAATGAAAGCTCAACTTACAGCACTTGGGAATGCCTCTCAGGGCACCCTGTCACTGATAATCTGAACTGAAATATCCTGCTCTTGACTATTAAAAAACATAAAGAAAAGTGAACTTACTATTTTAATCTTGAGTAATCTAAGATCACACTGCAAGACTCTGACAGGGGCAGAAACAGAATTTGCTTCAAACATGTGCTTTTGCAAGACAAATATTCCACGTGGCAGGATGACAGCAAAGATGAGGGCAATGCTGCAGGCAGTGTGTGTGTCACAGACCAGCTGTCTCTGGCCCATGACAGCCTGGGTGCCCAGAAAGCTTATGATTAGTGACTACATGTTAAGGTGATAACAAAGGGCAGCTTTTATTCCTACATGTACTGAACCAGAGGGATCCTGAACTCAAAACTGTGGGAGCAGAGAGAGAAAACTGGGGAGTAAAAAGAAATGGTCCAAAGGGATAAGGGAAATGTCCCAAATGTTAAATGAAAGCTTCGGTATGAAAGGCTCCAGGCCAATGCATTCACAGAATGCACTCTTCTGTCTGAGTGACCTTGTGAAGACAAACCGAACAAAAAGCTTCAGGCAACATCAGAGAGGATTTAAGAAGCAGTTTTAATTTTAGCCAGATTGTTTTGTATTTTTGACAGCAGGGTCATCTGGGGATGCAATGTGCACCCAGTGGAAGAAAATGTTGTTGTCACCCCTACTCTAATACTCTACCTGGTGGCAAATTTAGTTCCATGCTTCTAGGGGGAAGCAAGAATCACAATTTTGGCTATGTGGGAAAGATTGAAATGTGGCATCAGAAGGATGCAGCACATACTAATTTCACTTCAGAATGTACTCATTTGACTACCTTACACATGATCAAGACACAAGCCCTACACTCAAACACAGCATGCACTCATATGCTGGATTCCTCTACTTGCATCGTGCCACCACTCTGTGTCTCCAGACAGACAGCTATCCACAAACTTCTGCTCTTTCTCCACCTCAGTTTGCCCATCTCTAAAGGAAACACAGCCATTTGTCCTGTGTCTGCGGCCGCTTAGCACAGTTGATTCTATACAATACAAATACAAACTAACCCACAGTCTGGAGATTACAAATGCCATATAAATCCAAAATATGGGTCTAAATCTCAAAGACTGTAGTAAAATGATCAAATAATGAACCAAAATGCTGATGGAACCACCCCTGTCTGGCTGGGAACAACCCCTCCACATGCACACCATCACACATAATGATCGTGAGCTGGCGAAACATGACCTTGGTATTTCTCTTGCACATCCTTAGCATCACTACTTTGTTGGACAATCATTGATGAACACTCACACTGATAAAGAATCTCCTATCTGAAGTTCTCAAACTCCTTTACAAATTGTCTCTAATGTGGATGGATGGTGCACATTATTTCTCCCTGTCCTTGCATACTCTGGCCTCCATTCATAATTTCTAGTTGAGGCTCACTGTCTCTCCAAGTCTGCAGGACAGAGATCCATCCTCTTTCTTCTGGCCAGTGTCTCAACCCACTCTTCAATTTAGAGCATTGTCTGATTCCCCTCCTGATCTTTCCTTAGGAGACCATTTTTTCCCACCTTGACTGTATAACTCACTATCCCTTGTGACAGTTTCTTGAATCAATGACAGTAGAATAGAACAGAATCAACCAGGTTG
>WAAF01020903.1:0-12659 GCA_013400475.1 Tricholaema leucomelas | reverse complement strand
CTGGGTGTGTGGGGCTTACACAACATGTTTATAGATACCTTATACAACCTAGGCCTGGGCAGGCCAGACTTTATGGCACCAGGCCTATTGTACCCCTTTTGTGCTTGTTTATCCATTTAATGTGTTTACCTCTGGCTTGGGCAGAAAAACATGTCCAGGCAGGGCAAGGCATAAACAAGCCTATTTTGGGGCCTACAGGCCCTCCACAACAATAGGAATATCAGGACTGCTTCTATTCTTTGCTTTCCATGTCTGGATATATGAAGCTGTTTTGACTGTATTTCTGCTTGAGAATTGAACTGTTTTGAACTGAACTAGTGGGGAAGAAGATATTTAAGTGTGGATCTGTGCACTGTAATGATGTAGGGATTGGACATTTTTCTGTGGAGTATCTTGTGCCCAACTCAGAAATGTCAATATACAGGTTAACATCAGAAGATTGATAGTATCAGAAGACAAGAGACAGAAGATAGACTGAATTGTACCATAAAGCATTTACTTACAGGGTAATATTAGGCTATTATCCTGTACAAAGTGAATTTATATTAAATTTAAAAAATAATAAAAGGCCAAATAGAGATTAAGTGAGATAGAAAAATGAGATTAAATGTTTAATTTGATACCTCAGGCAGATAAAACATAATCTCACAGTTAGGAAAGTGGTTAGAAATGGTTGACACTTCCATTCTTGCACCTTTAGACTGAGCTGTCACTCTGTGCTTAGCTAAGCCTAAGCTCCCTGCAAGGAGGTGGGTCACTGGCACAGTGGAGTGTTTTCAGATTGCAGAATAGTTATTCTCAAAGCTCCCAGCTCTCCATTTTGCAGAAGAGGAATGAGAGGACAGAGAGATTAATAGAGTTTGTGCAGATTGTTCTAGAAGTCTGTGAATACAAACAGGATGTGCTAGCTTTCTTGGTACTTTTCTGATCATCTACCTGTCCTTTCCCCTACTCCTGAGCATGAATTTTCATCATATATTGTTAAGGAAATAGCTATCAATAACTGTGCCTGCTCAGCTAACACTAGCAGCTGCTGTTGTTGCTTTTCAGAATCAACACAAAGCATTTTCAGATCCCTGCAGTGTGCTTCCATCTTTTCTTAGCCGTGTTAAAAGGATCCCCATGGTCTTCTTTCATTGTTTCTTAGCTATGTCATGAAATCATGACTATGTATATCTCTTCTCTGCAGTGCCATCCTGCCAGTGGCATCCTGTGAGTGCAAGTGTATATGTGTCTCCTGCCAAGGCACATATAGGCTTTGCACATCGTTTTCTTTCCTTCACATAATTTATTCATGCCAGTTTGTTATTAAGTATTCTATTCTGCTTGTTCATTATTTACAATGAAGAACAGCACAGAATGTGGAAAAAGTGTACCAGGAAACTGGTGGGTCGGGTGATCACACATAGAAGACTCAAGGAGGTATTTCAATTTAGTCCCTGTCCTGTCACATTGCATTGCTTACTGGGCAGGCTAATTTTTTTAAGTGCTTGTGTGCCAAAACCCCCCAGGTACAGTTTCTGTAATGAGGACTTGCAGTTTCAGATCCTTGGAAAACAAGGGTTTTTTCAGCTGATTTATGAAGCGCTCTAGGCCTCTCTTCCTTTCTGCAGATGCGGTTGTAGGTCACACTTCTGTAAAGACACTTAATGACACTTGTCTGCACATCTGTGATTGGCACTGCTGATGTCAATGAGCCTATTCACAGATTTAACATTAAGCATGTGATCATTAACAGGACCAGGTCCTGAACTACTATGCTCTCTGTGTGTGTGTATGTATTGTGTGCACTGTCTGTCACTGCCAAGGTAAGCATTTCTACTTCCGCCAGTTTGGCTTTTTTTTTTTCCTCTGAATAACAAGGCTGAAAAAATACTAAAGGGTTTATAGGAAAGCTAAAAACTACAGTAAGTTGATCATAATTTAGAGAAACAATGTACCTCCAATTGAACTGTGCCTTTAAAACGTTGTGTGTTATTTATCACAACTTAAAAAATGTGGTTTTGTTCTTTTCTTATGCCTTATCTCCTGCTGAACTGAGAAGGTGGACAAGATGGCCAGTCTCTACAACATACATGTCCGCACAGGTTGCTTTTGTAATACAGGAGCCTGTCAGATGCATTTGGGTTTAAGCAATGAGGACATCCAAAGGAACCTTCAGGTTAGTTTCTGAATAAGATTACATGATATGTTGCTCATGGAAAATATCAAGACACAGTGACTCAGGAAACAGCTTCTGAATTTTCTAAGGATAGAAGGTTTGAAGGGGAGAAGAAAATTTGGCTCTGTATCAAAAAATACCTGATTATTTAAAAGCTATAGTAGATGTAACGTGTCCTATGATTTTCAGTTTCTACTTAAGGAGTAAAGCTAGATTTTATTTTCTTTCTCTGATCTTTCAACTCACTCACCATGTTAAAGAACTAAGTGAACTAAAATTAAGTTAATTGAAATGACATATTGAAACAAAATCATTTGATGGACCCAAAGCAGTGTGTGGTGTTTATTGGAAGGTAGGAATTTGTGGGTTCTCGCTGTGATTTGGAACTGCATGAAACCCATACAGACATGAAATCCTTCAGAACAGAAGGTCCTGGACAATTCATTACTTCTTAAGTATAGAATCATAGAGTGCCTTAGGTTGGAAGGGACCTTAGAGATATGCAAGTATTATAGACCTATTGCTGTTAGCTGTTACAGTTTAAAAGGCATACACACATTGGACAACAAACAATAAATAAGAATACACGGTGGTTCTCAGACAGTGAAGTAAATTTAAATGATACCTGGATTACTGGTGTGTTAGATTCTTAGGACATGAATGTAAAGACAGTTTTCTATTTGACTAATATTTTTTCCATAAATGGCTACTAAAAGATTTCTATCAAGATGTATTACAGGTACATAGGAGAAGACTTCATGACTGTGTGTTTGTCAGAGTTTGAAATGACAATAAAGTAATACAGAACAATTCAAAATTTCTTCAAAAGATAAAAAATTGTGACAGTACAAATATTGTAGCTTCCTTGCAATTCCACAGAGACATTTAGATAATTTCTCCAAACACATTTATGTGCAGGATTGATAGCATGAGTTCTTAGAGGAGATCTCCTTAATACTTTTCTTGGCAAAATTGTGCTTTAATTTACCATGGATATTTCCATGTCTATAGTTACCTCATGGAACATCTGTCTAATAGCAAGAGTGGTGCCTGAATTTTCAAGAGGGAGCAGGTTCCCCAAAATACTCTGAGAAAGTTGAAAAATGGCTACTCTTCTGCAAAACACCAAATGACCAGACACAATATTTTTTTATGTGTTTATATAAGAAGGATTTTGCTAAGGAGTGGGTGGCATCTTGTCAGTCTGTATCATATTAATAGTGCTGAATATTTAAGTGAAGATAAGCCAAATCCAAACTTAGAAAGAGACACTTAATATACCAAAAGTAGTATGGTGAGGTAGTGTAGTCTAGAAGTAATCATTCTGGGACATTCTCATAAATGTTACTGTGTAGGAAGTAGCATCTTTTACCGAATTATTGCATGTGTATTTTGGTTTCAGCTCTTCCCAGGGAGCTAACTGTATTCTTCCATCTCTGATGAAGTTTTCCATGTATAAAATGCCTCTGAAGGAGGACTTTTCTGTCCTAAAGAGTCTCTGGAGAAGTGTGATTAGTTTTCTTTAGATGTTAGGTAGGAACTCATGTACTTACTTGCACAACAGTCAATCAAATATTTAGCAGAACAATTACTTCTGTTTTATTGTCAAGGATAAAACTACCTCATACCACATTAACATATTAACTACTCTATTGTATGCTTTGACATAGAGGGATTTTATTTTATTATTTCTACTTGATGTTTCTTGCTTTAAAAAGCCCTCATGTAATTTTTTTGTTGTTGTTGTTTTTTGGTAACAGATATGCATAAATACATAGAATCCCATCAAAAAAACCCACAAAACCAAAATCAAAACACACAAAAAAAAACATCTTCTACACTCACAGGAATAAGAATGCTGACTTAGGATAAGCCTAGTGTCCATTAGTGAGGTAATGGGAGATGGATGAGGAAGAGGCTCTCTGACTCATATTATTGAAAGTGTGCGGTGGCATTCTCTGAATTGCTTACTGAAGGAGAAACTTCTGCTCTAAGGGAGAGTTTTCAAGAAAGTGCTGTATGAAAGATGTATCAAATGGAGAGGTATCTATGTTCATGAGTGACAATTTGTGTTATTCAAAGAAGGAGACATTAGGGAGAAGGATAGTTACTTCCATCCTGATAGCAACATGTTGACAATATCTGCAGGACAGATTTAATACCTATCCCAATGACAAGGGAAGTAATTTTGGATGTTGGAGCTGTAGATTCTTTAGCACAAGACATGAATAGTCCACTGGTAGTATAAAATGGTACTGTTCTGACAGTAGTTGTCAGAAAATATAATATCCCAATTTAAATCTCAGTGAACTATATAGATGGGACTGAAATATACCTAGAGACTACCCTAGCTAACAGGTCATCCTGAGACATACAAACTCTTTCTTACTATTGACATGTTTCTGAGAAATGTCTTGCCTTAGAGCAGAATAGGATAAGCATCTCAAAATTATCTTCCTCACAGCTTGAATAAATAAAAGACAGTTGGGATTTTTTTTTCTCCATTTTCTCTTTCTATTTATGAGCTAAGTTTGTATTTTTGAAAACTATTTTTCATGTTAGAATTAAAAGACTTTCCAATAACTGTAAAATTAGAGGGAAACCAAAATTTGTCATGATAGCTCTCTGGGTTTTGTCTTATTTCAAACTAGGCTGGCCATGTTTGTGGAGACGATATAGATCTAATTGATGGACATCCTACTGGCTCTGTGAGAATATCCTTTGGTTACATGTCTTCTTTTGAAGATGCACAGACTTTTTTGAACTTCATCATAGCCACCAGACTGTCCAAGTTGGACACCAAGAATCTCTTCCACCCTTCTGTTACAAAGCTGACAACAGAGTCTGTACCAGATGACCACTCATCCTTTAACAATGCAGATAGATCATCTCCAATACCACACATCTCAGACAGAGAACTCAGGAATAATTTGTCTGCAACGAAGGCAACTGTCAACTGGCAGCCACCGGAGTCTGAGGCAGAAAGCATAAGCACAGCTGTTTCTGAGACTGCAATACCAACATGTGGAAGAGACCCTGGTCCCATCACTGTCACCAAGATTTACCTCTACCCAATCAAATCCTGTGCTGCGTTTGAGGTATACAATTTGAATCATTCTTCACCATCTCAACTTTATATTTTCCCTTAACACTCTCAGATGTATCGGTCAGGAATAGCATGCGTGTGAGATATTAAGAAGCAGCGTGTGGGTACACATTTTTCCTTTTTTTGAGTTTCTAGTCCTGCATGCTAAAGTAATTTGAAGATTTTTCAATTAGACTGAAGTTGCAGGATGCAAATGTGTCTTCTGCTTTCCCCTCCCCCCACAACAGACAAATTTACACATAATGTGCAATCTTGAAGAAAACAGTTGGATTTTAAGAACTTGACTAAAATATATTCAAATAATTAGTATGCCTTGACAAAATGACATGTGGTGTGGGCATTGATGGGTAGGCAGCAATTGAGAAATAACTTGATTAACATGTTATAATTGAGAGAAGGCTGATTTACATTACAAAGAAATATTAACATTAAAGATACATTTGTAATAGAAATATGACATTTAAGTGTTGCTGAACTATTTGAAATTTCGCTCTTTAAATTTTTTACTTGCTTTTTTACCAATTTAATATGATCACCTTAGCTGTGACTTTTTTTTTTAATAATACATAATGGAATAGGTGTAGGATCTACACATGACCTAGAATGCTTAGTACCATACTGGGAAGTGATTTAATGAATCCCAATATGGGTATAGCTTTCCTTAGAGAACTCACTGGTGTAGGCCACTTTCTCACATCTGAGTGAAAATTGGAGTTAAATCCAGTGGCAAAATAACCTGCATTTAAAATATGGCTTCTCAACTGATTTGATCGTAGGTTTTTTTTTTTCTCTTAATGAAAAAAGAGGATGGGGAGTTGAAGAAAATACTGCTAAATGGTCAACAGCTGCAACAATATACAAGCAGATATTTACAGTATATACAGATACATACAGAAATATACAAGGTAAAAAGGTAATACAGACACAACTCCCCTCCCAGAAACCTGAGTCCCCAGGAGGGGCTCTCAACCACCCCCTCACCTTCCCCCTACCCCTCTCAACCTTACCCCAGTCCCAAGGAATNACAGTGTGGCTAGTGGGATGAGGGAGGTTATTCTTCCCCTGTACTCAACACTGGTCAGGCCACACCTTGAGTACTGTGTCAACTTCAGGGTCCCCCAGTTCAAGGGAGATGTTGAGGTGCTGGAACGTGTCCAGAGAAGGGCAACAAAGCTGGTGAGGGGCCTGGACCACAAACCCTATGAGGAGAGGCTGAGAGAGCTGGGGTTGTTTAGCCTGGAAAAGAGAAGGCTCAAGGGGGACCTCATTGCTGTCTACAACAACCTGAAGTGAGGCTGTAGCCAAGTGTAGCCTTCTGCCAGGCAACCAGCAATAGAACAAGGGGACACAGTCTCAAGTTGTGCCGGAGGAAGTATAGGCTGGATGTTAGGAGGAAGTTTTGACAGAGAGAGTGATTGGCATTGGAATGGGCTGCCCGGGGAGGTGGTGGAGTCACCGTCCCTGGGGGTGTTCAAGAAAAGACTGGATGAGGCACTTAGTGCCATGGTCCAGTTCACTGGATAGGGCTGGGTGCTAGGTTGGACTGAATGATCTTGGAGGTCTCTTCCAACCTGGCTGATTTTATGATGATTCTATGCTAAAGAAAAAATGTGGGGTTTAATTAATCTAATCTGTGCTTCCAGCAATGCTTTTCTTCAGAGTAACAGGCTATGCCCGACAATTTCTCAATACTTTTTGCTAGTCTTTTGCCAGCTGGTTTATGTGGGCTCTGCTAAGTTTCTCTACAAAAATTCAAAAAAAGTTCATCTGTAGTTCAGTTTTCTCTGTGCTTAACTGTGACTAGAAATGACACGAGCTGAAGCAATATGTTTAAATGCTCAGTGTTATGTTTAAAGAATGCTTTTAATATTTTAACATTCTGAAGAAGAAACAGTTATTAGTCATGCAAAAGCATTACTAAAATTGCTCTCTTTTTGGATTTCAGTATTACCACCTGTAATACATCAGTAACAGATATTCTTTTCATCAGAAAAATGTACATGAAAGCAGAAGGACAATATACTTGTGTATGCTATTGATATAAAGAGGGTTAAATAATGAAAGAACAGATAGATATGGAGACAATATATTTTGTTGTAAGAGGATCTGGAGAAGCTGTTATGCTTCTAGCTGAACCAGAAACCTCAGTGGTGGAGTTTTTATCAAATGGATTCATTGTTAAAGTTGTTACAGTTTTATGAAAAATGTGTACTTTTTTTCTCAGAATTGTGAATTTCACATTTTTCTTACTGTCACGTCAAGAGCTGGATTCCCATGTTTGCCTGTCTCAGAGCCCAGAACTCCTTTATCTCTTTGGCAGGCCAGCTTCATTTAACACAAACATGTAATGATGGTAAATAGCCTTGGTTCCAAAGCATGTTAAATCAATATGACTTCCTGTCCCATGGCAAGCTAGGTGGCTTTACTACACTTGCTTTTGGTTTGTTTAATTTGGCTATAATTCATGTAACTCCTATGAAATGCCCATGCTTTGTAAATTAAAATAATATTGATGGGGGAAAGTCCTAAAAATGAAGGAGTATAAGACTGAAAGCAATTTTCAAATTATTTCAGAGTTTGTTTACTCTGATATCATAGCTCTGTTAAATCAATGTGTATGATAATACTTAACAAACTGTAGTAAATCCATTTTGTTTTGCCAGCTTTGTACAGTGATATCTTCATCTTTGATTTGCAGCTAAGTTTTCTTAGTCCCAGGATGGGACTGGCTTGCATAAGTTTTCTAAACCTTTGTATACCTTTCTGATTCTTTGCCAGGTTACAGAATGGCCAGTGGGAAACCAAGGTTTGCTGTATGACCGTAACTGGATGGTTGTAAACCAGAATGGAGTCTGCATGACTCAGAAGCAGGAGCCAAGGCTGTGTCTTGTAAATCCCTCTGTTGATCTGAAGAAAAATGTTATGGTCATCCAGGCAGAAGGTTAGCAACCAAAATCCTTTCTTCTCCTTCATCATTCATATCAGCTTTCTAGACAAAGACACCTGCAACAACCCACCAAACTTCTGCATTCTAGATAATGCTTGCTCACTTCAGGGTCAAATTCTGCTATCAGCTGTGGGCAAAGAAAGCCTAAACTGTAATATGCAGCCCTGGGTAATTTGCTAGCTTGCTGTTAGGATGGGCAGAGAGTAGAGAGTGACTCCCTGTGTGCAGCCATGAGTGGATGCTCTGGGAAGGAGTAATGAATTGACAGACATGGAAATTTACTGACTAGTCCTGGCCACCAGCTTGTGGTTCAGTGCCACTTTGATTTGTATTTAAATCCTGTACAGCATGTACCACACTCTCTGGATTATAAATACAGACCTGAAAAGACTCCGGAGACACTAATCTGTGAGTAAATAATCTCTATAAATCCTCTCTGTAAAAGGTTGTCTGCTTAACTCCACCTTGTGCCTGGCTGCCACTATTTAATAGCAAGGAGCCTGTCGAGCCTGTCGAGTCGCCCCCTAGAGTGCAAGTAGCATATTGCACCACAGATGCTCTTTCCGGTGTATATTTCTGGTTTGTGTTTCTCCAGATTTGCTTAAATTGTTTTAAATTGTTTAATACTGCCCATGTATTGTGCATATCCTGTAAACACCTTGCACAATCGAACACAACAACCCTCCAAATAAGTTAAGGCAAAAATTTATATATTAATAAGGAATTAATGATTTTATTAATATCTGCCTTAATACATAATATCATAATTCATGTAATAATGAATCAAAGGGAATTATGAGTCAAAGGGTATCTGTATTCGGATTTTTAACCCTTGATTAGAAATTTGTATGAGTGGATCTCAAATTACAGTCTCCTTCCTTTTTGCACATTACAGCTATCGTTTCCAGCTGCTTGAGAAATCTCCATTAATTGAAGTCTGAGCAGTCAATTTCTTTTTTCTGCAATAGGTTTGTCAAATGTATATTTGAGTGCTTCCCCTAGTCTTGTGTTATTTTGTATGTATTTCAGACACAATCTTGTCTCTTCTTAGAGATTCTAGATTGGCTCATTGGCACAAACACTTACCTTTGTATTGTTAATTCAGCTAAATCCTGTGTGGAGCACCTTGCACCTCAAACCTTTTTTACTATAGTGCACAGACAGCATTCTCTCACAGCTTTAAAATTACCAAGAACTAACTTACAGAAATTCAGTTTCTTTCCATCACTCTTCCTTTCTGCCATTTCCAGACATAATGTGAAGTCTTGTCCAAACTGTCTCCACTTATCTTTCACATTCATAGAATCACAGGATGGTAATGTTTTAGATTGGAAGGGACCTCAAGGATCATCCAGTTCCAACCTTCTGCCATAGGCGGAGACACCTCCCACTAGAGCAGGTCACTCAAGGTCAATCTGGCCTTGAACACCTCCAGGGAAGGAGCATCCACGACCTCCCTGGGCAACCTGTTCCAATGTTTCACTCCCCTTATTTTAAAGAACTTCCTCCTAACATCCAATTTAAATCTCCCCTCTGCCAGTTTAAACCCATTACCCCTTGTCCTGTCATTACAAGACCTTGTAAGTAGTCTCTCCACAGCCTTCTTGTAGGTCCCTTTCAGATACCGGAAGGCCACTATAAGGTCTCCTCGAAGCCTTCTCTTCTCCAGGCTGAAGAGCCTCAAATCTTTTAGCCTGTACTCATAGCAGAGTTGCTCAAGCCCTCTGATCATCTTTGTGATCCTCCTCTGGACCCGCTCTAACAGTTCCATCATCTTTTCTGTTGGGGTCTCCAGAACTGCACACAGTACTCCAGGTGGAGTCTGAGGAGATCAGAGTAAATGGGGAGATTCCCCTCCCTTGCCCTGCTGGCCACACATCTCTTGATGCAGCCCAGCACAGGGTTGCTGTCTGGGCTGCACATGCAAACTGCCAGCTCATGTTGAGCTTTTCATCACCCCAGACCACCAGGTCCCTTTCCTCAAGGCTGCTCTCCAGCCATTCACCACCCAGCTTCTATCTGTACTCTGCATTGCGCTGACCCAGGTGCAGAATCTTACACTTGGCCTTGTTGAATGTCATGAGTTTGGCCTGGGCCCACCTGTCCAGTCTGTCCAGGTCTCTCTGGATGGCATCCCTGCCCTCTAGCAAGTCGACTGTGCCACACAGCTTGGTGTCATCCACAAAGTTGATGAGGGTGCACTTGACTCCTCTGTCCATATCACTGACAAAGATGTTCAACAGCACTGGTCCCAGCACTGACCCCTGAGGGATGCCACTTGTCACTGGTCTCCAGGTGGATGTTGTGCCACTGATCACCACTCTCTGTGTGCAATCATCCAGCCAATTCCCTATCGAGTGGTCCACCCATCAAGTCCATGTTTTTCCAGTTTGGTGACCAGAATATCACTTGGGACAGAGTCAAATGCCTTACCCAGGTCCAGGAAGATGATGTCAGTTGCCATTCCCTTGTCCACTCTTGCTGTGACTTCAACATAAAAAGCCACTAAACTTGTCAGGCATGATTTGCCCTTGGTGAAGCCATGCTGGTTGCCACCAATCACCTCTGCTTTGTTCTCCATTTGCCTTAGCAGAGCCTTTGGGAGGAGCTGCTCCATGATCTTGCCAGGCACAGAGGTGAGACTGGCTGGTCTATAGTTCCTGGGATCCTTTTTCTCTTCTTGAAGATGCATGTTATGTTTGCCCTTTTCCAGTCATCAGGAACTTCACCAGTCTGCCATGAGCTTTCAAAAATGATGGANACAATGTATTTGTCCCAGGTTACCTGTCCTTGCTTCCACTCCCTGTAGGCTTTCTTCTTGCATTTGAGTGTGTCCAGAAGCTCTCTATTCATCCATGCAAACCTTCTGGCATTCTTACCTGCCTTCCTCCATTTTGAGATGCATTGCTCCTGGGCTTAGAGGAGGTGATCCTTGAACATTGACCAGCTTTCCTGGGCCCCCCTTCTTTATAGAGTTTTTTTCCCATGGCACCCTGCCAAGGAGGTCCCTGAAGAGGTTGAAATCTGCTCTTCTGAAGCCCAGAGTAGCAAGTTTGCTATGCACCCTCCTTGATGCCTTGAGGATCTTAAACTCTACCATTTCATGGTCACTACAGCCAAGGCTACCCTTCAGCTTCACTTCACTCACCAGCCCCTCCAGCTGGTGAGGGGTCCAGCATAGCACCTTTTCTTGTGGCTTCCTCTACCACTTGGAGGAGGAAGTTACCATTAATGCATTCCAGGAACCTCTTAGATTGATGGTGCTCTGCTGTGTTATCCTTCCAACAGATGTCAAGGTGGTTGAAGTCCCCCATGAGGACCAGGGCCTGTGATAGTGAAGCTTCTCCTATTTGTTTGTAAAGGTCCTCATCTGCTTCACTTTCCTGATCAAGAGGTCTGTAGTAGACTTCTACTATGATGTCACCTTCGCCTGCCTTCCCTTTAACCTTTACCCATAAGTTCTGGTTTTGCATTGCACATCCCCAGGTGGAGCTCCATGGACTCTAGTTTATCACTGATGTAGAGGGCAACACCCCCTCCCCTCCCTTCTCCCCTGCCTGTTCCTCCTGAAGAGTCTGTAACCATTTATCCCCAAGCTCCAGATGTGAGATCATAGAACCATAGAATTAACCAGGTTGGAAGAGACCTCCAAGATCACTCATCCCTACCCAATGAACTAGACCAGGGGTACTCAAGCCGGATACGGCCCCCCCAGTGTCCTCAATCCATCCCGCTGGTATTTACAGAACCCCCCCCGCATCCTCCCACCATGCCGGAGGTTGGCTGGGAAACCAAGCAGCCACTTCCTGCCACTTAATCTGCTGGCCAGCCTCCACAGCCCCCAAGCACCCATCAGGACTGGGCTGGAACCAAACTATAGTCCAGCCCCCAACACTACTGGGCTGGAACCAAACTATAGTCCGGCCCCCGACAAACTATAGTCTGACCCCCAACAGTGTCTGAGGGACAGTGAACCGGCTCCCTGTTTAAAAAGTTTGAGGACCTCTGAACTAGACTGTTGGTGTTGCACCCTGGGATAAAACAACTCTTGGGTCACCAGTGTGGTTAGATGGTCGTTCTCCATTTATTTCCGTGAATACAGTGACTTACATGCATACTCGGAAGAGGTGTGCACAGCTAACTTAGTTTAAGATTGGTACATGTGGAAGGCACAGATTGGCTTAAGGCTGTGTATGTGGTACAGATAGGCCAACACTATGTCAACAATCTTGCAGGATCAGCCCCCCGGGCTGACTGACCTGACCTCCTGCAGCTGGCACTCCACCTCCTGCAGCTGCATGTGGGGTACTATTGTTTACTGGCTAGTTTCCTGCCTTCAAGATAGGTCCAAGGACACTTCGCAACACAGGTTGCCCATGTTTATGAATTTGTGTCCTCTGCTGGCAAGAACTTTGTCCACAATTCCCCCTTTTTCTTTTTGAGCA
>WAAF01020898.1:121097-155648 GCA_013400475.1 Tricholaema leucomelas | reverse complement strand
TTTACTCTGCTCTCGTCAGACCTCACCTGGAATACTCTGTGCAGTTCTGGACATGGAACTGTTGGAGCAAGTCCAGAGGAAGGCCAGGAAGATGCTCAGAGGGCTGGAGCAGCTCTGCTATGAGGACAGGCTACAAGAGTTGGGGCTCTTCAGCCTGGAGAAGACAAAGGCTTTGTGGAGACCTTAAAGTGGCCTTTCAGTATCTGAAGGGGGCCTACAGAAAGGGTGGGGGGGACTATTCACAAGGTCTTGTAGTGACAGGACAAAGGGTAATGGGTTTAAACTGGAAGAGGGGAGATTCAAACTACATGGTTAGGAAAGGGTTCTTTCCAGTGATGGTGGTGAGACACTGGAACAGGTTGCCCAGGGAAGTTGTGGCTGCTCCCTCCCAGGAGGTGTTTAAGGCCAGGTTAGATGAGGCCTTGAGTGACCTGTTCTAGTGGGAGGTGTCCATGCCTACAACAGGGGCTTCGAACTGGATGATTTTTGGAGGTCCCTTCCAACCTAAACCATTCTATGATTCTATGTACCTAGAAATAAAGAAGAAAATTTTCATGCTGAAGGTGGTGAAACACTGGAACAGGGTGGCCAGAGAGGCGATAGATGCCCTGCTGACTTTTTACAAGGGCTTGTAGTGATAGGATGAGGTGGAATGGATTGAAGCTTGGGGAGGGCAAATTTAGACTGGAGATTAGGAAGAAATTCTTTACAGTAAGAGTGGTGAGGAAGTGGAACAAGTAGGCTGGGCAGGTCACGAATGCCTCCTCCCTGCCAGGTTGGATTAGGCCTTGTTTGACATGTTCTAGTGGAAGGTGTCCCTGTGCATGGGGGGGTTGGGGGGGGTGGGGTGTGGAACTAGATGATCTTTGGGGTCACTTGCAACCTAAACCATTCTATGAATATGAAGCTAAAGATCCAGGCTACTTCATTAACCATTTTTCACCTTTGTTGGAAAAAAGAGCAAGTGTTAAAGTAAGAATCAATACAGTTACAGTGCTTCTTTTAAGAAATGCAGGGAGACCAATGCAAGAATGCACTCATCCACAAAAATTTTCTACAAACCCCTGCTCTCCTGGAATACCAAAGCAATCTACTGGCAACAGACGTTAAGGCAACTTAAGTACTCTTGTCTCCATTGTACAGCTGGAGAAGAACGCATGTCAGAGAGGGCATGGAGCCTACACAAAGTATTATTTGATGTGGTTCTGCAGTTCATGGGTAGACAGCCATGTCCTTACCTCATGGAAACAAACCAAGGAGCTACAGATAAGCCACCAAAATAACAAGTGCCTTCCCAGGGACCGTACATGTTGAGCTGTGCCTCCAGCTAGCGGGGTAGTTAAGTTGGCTGTCACTGTTTGCTAGTATCATCCTATTGTTAGGACTATATCACTCTCTCATAGAATGGCATGGGTTGAAAGGGACCTTCAGAGGTCATTTAGTCCAACCCCTGCTGCAGTGAGAAGGAACAGCCTCAACTAGATCAAGCTACCCAGAGCCCTGTTGAGTCTCACCTTGAGTATCTCCAGGGATAGAGCCTCAACTATCTCCCTGGGCAACTTGTGCCAGTGTTCTACCATGCTCATGCTAAAGAATTTGTTACAATCTAAACTTACTTTTCTCTCATATCAAACCATTGCCCTCGTCCTGTCCCTTCAGGCCATTGCAAACAGTTCCTTCACAGCCTTCTGGTAGCCCACTTCAGCTATTGGCAGGCTGCTGTTAAATCTGCCCGAAGCCTTCTCCAGGATGAACACCCCCAGCTCCCTCAGCCTGTCCTCATAGCAGAGATGCTCTAGCCTCTGATCATTTTTGTGGCCCTCCTCTGGACCCTTTCTATCAGGTCCATGTCCTTCCTGTGCTGAGGACTTTCCATAGCACCAAAAAGGCACTGGTCTAAGTTTCTGCATGTGTTTTCACAGGTACATTTTTATTCATGTAAACATTTTTCTGTATTGATTTACCTCTTCTACTGTACATGCAAAGACTTACAGAAGCCAGCTGAAACAGCTGGTTACAAATGGTAAGTGTTTAGTTGAAGATGATATCTTAGAGTCATAGACACTCACCTGATTTAAAAGATCCTCAGCTTACCAAGACTTAACTGTAGATATCTTGATTTTTTCTAGTGAATGAAAAATGTACTGAAGTGATGCAATGGTTTGAGTAAAGGAGGAGGTAGAAAATAGGAGAAATTACTCACTTCGGCCCACAAAATGCTTCCTGCAACCTCAGCTCCGGACTTCAAGCACCTCTAGTACCTTTTTTTTTAAAGGACTGGTACAACTAGTTTGATAAAGAAGGAAGCACTCTCACAACACCAGAACCCTACGATCAGTTACTTAAAGGAGGAGTAATTTTCTAAATTAAAAGCAGTGTTTTACAGCAATTCAAACACAGATTGGCTTAGAAACGCGGAAGTGCAAACAAATGCATCAAATCAGGTTAAGAGCCAGCTAACGACAGCTGTCAAGTTCCCTTCACCTGTCCTACTTCCTCAGCTCTAAAAGCTGCTCAGGAGCTGAGGCAATCATGGGGTGGTTATCACTGCTCTGCTCAGGCAGAGTAAAGACAGAGAGACAAAGGCTGGCGTATTACAGTGTGGAGTGCCATAATGCAGTGTTTGATGCTCCAGAGGCCCTTCAACAAGTACTGTACAGCCAAAAATCAATTGAAAATCAGCATGATAACAGAGCATGAGTTGCCCTCTAATAGCCTTAAGCCCCCCAAGGCTATGTGGGTCCCTTTCATCTGCCAGGCTGCACTGACGCCAGGGGAGCCTTGCTCCCCCCTCTCCTGCACACTGGACATGTCCCTGCTTTTTACGTGCTGCCTTCACGTTATGTGGTAAGGAGAGCTGACAGCCTCAGCGGATCTTTTAAGCTTTCAAAAGTGGGATTTGATTTTTCTTCACACAGGTTTGGAGGCTCTATTTTTTTTTTTTAAATACATTTTTGCTCTAAGTAAACCTACCGATTTTGGGCCGTGAGCATCCTGAACACAAAGAATCTCCCTCTGATCCTAGGGCTGCACGCACAGAGGGCATTCCTCTGCCATATTTAACCAAGTACAGCTCAAAAAAAAGTAAAAGAGAAGGCAGCACTGTTCAGTTCCACGCAAATTGTTATGCAGGCAACAAAGCAGGCCTGCAAATATTTCACTCATATGGTAGGTTTAATTTCAATATTTCTTTAATTACTTTCCAACAATGTCTGCTTTCTGTTGAATTTACACTAGTACTTGGCATTTGGTGCAACCCCAAAAAGATAAGATACATATGTCCTCTCTTCACAGTCTTGGCATTGTTACCTTAGCTCAGGCACTGGAGTGATCGGTTTGAAAAATTACCTTGCTGATTAGCTGGGTTTCCCGGTGAACATATAGCATTAATCCTTAAATTCTGAGTATGACATAAGGTCTGCAAATGTTCTGTCTGACTCAACGGCAACGTATCTGGGTTTAAGGAGGAGGTACGTGCACGCTGGTCTCTGCAAGCAAGGAAAGAGCTAATTGGGAGTTAGATTCAGTGTGATTATCAGCTTGTTTATGATAAGGGAGTATTCTGAATAGCACTGTAAATTCATCCCTGATTGTGGTGTTAAACCACAGCTCATTTCCCCCCCCCCCTACACTCCCTTCCTTTTTTTGTTTGGTTAGAAGGGGCTTTAAACTCTTTTCAGCAGATGACAGTGTCGTGCTTTGATTTTCTTCCATCTTAAAATATAAAATCAGCCACGGGAGCCTGATGTCAAATTTCACTTTCTAATAGGAGCAAGGCACATTTTAAGTGTTTACCATAAGAACACAGTTGGGTAATTTTTTTTCCCCATGTCATTATGAACATTAGACTGACCCAATTAATAGGAAATGTTTCTATGCTGCTGGAACAGACCGTGTTACAGAAAGAGCCATTTGCACAACCTGTTCATGATTATGGGCCATAAGGACACAAAGATGGCACAGACATTTGTGGACCATCTGAATTCTTACAGGGGAAGGGGAAAGAGGGTAGGGGGGAAAAAAAAAAAAAAAAAAAAAAAAAAAGAGATGTTAGCTGACTGTTGTGGGTCATGTTTTTTAATCCAGAGTATTGGACATGTAACACAGCAACAAGAGCTGATCATTTTGTTTAATCACCTTTTGGATCTTTGCCAGATGGTCTCTATTGAGAGCGCTGCAAACAGAGAGAGATGAACTGCGTCTAACATGCCACTAGAGCTTTCCTGTAAATGTCTGAGAACTGAATCCAACAAGAATTTAGTCTCAGAGCAGAAAGGGATACATTTAAAAACTATGTGCATTAACTATACTTTTCCCCATAGAATCCTCTCTTGGCATGAATAATTTACCCTCTCTTATGCTAATGGGATCATGAAAGTATCCCTGTGTCTTTAGTACAGCTATTCTCAGCTTTCAGTAATTACCCCACCCAGTGAAAATAACATGGCTTCTGCAGCTGAAGGGCCTACCAGTACCTGGCAATTAGAAAGATCATGGCTGACAGAGAGGAGCAGACCAGAGATGGACACACATGCTCCAGCAGCTTTCAAAAATCAGAAGTCTTCCATGGTGAACATTTCCTCAGTCGCTTAGGATCACCATGGAAAGAGCAGCTCCTAGATGGGTATTTTTATTTCTGTTTTTAAGGGTGTCAGAGGTTTCTAATGTACTGTCCATACAGCCTGAAGTTAAGAAATAGCAACATTCCTTGGTTACCAAGAATTAAAAGCAAGTTTGTGGTTTGGGTCGGTTGTTTTTTGTTGGCTTTTTGTTTTAATTAGTGCCGTCTTGCTAAACAAGAGGAAGAGAATTAAAAAGTCAATTAATGGGTGTTCTTCAGTATCTGACAAGTTTATCAGCTACACAAAGGAAAATTATCTAGTATTTCATAAAAAAAAAAAAAAAAAAGCTTTTTTAAAACCTATTACAAAGAATCAGGTTTCGATCTCTGTCCATAGCACTCCATGCTAGGTAGTTCACTACGTTAAAATTATCAGGCTAAAACATCTGGGAAAGAAAGCTATGAAACAGCAGGGAATGTGGCTGGTTTATTGTTTATCTTTTGTTTATGAGGCAGTATTCAAGTTTAATTACTACTCTAAATTAAACTCTAACAGGCATCAGGAGACATCCCTTTACACGACTAAGTTTTAAATAAATAAATAAATAAATAAATTTTAAAAATCCAGAGGTTCCAACAGGAGATCTTTGGCATACATAGGATGAAATTAGTCTGTAACAGCATAATAAGACATTTAAGCTCTTGCTGCTGTGTGTTCAAAGGTGTTTTTGTTATGAAACCATCAATACTGTAACAAACATAAAATTATTGTGTAGCTAATGGGATGTTACCTAACATGTAGAGGCGAACTGGGTTAGGCTGAGCGGGATCCGAGATGGAAAGAATGGCCTAAAGGGGGAATCCTACCTTTATCATTTGGAAATACAAATATACAGTTATATACACATACACAGATACGTTTGAAAACACACAAACCCACGAATTTAGAGGCAAACTTCTCAACAAGAACAATCTCTCAGGCAAAATGGTGTAGTTATTTTCTGTGAATGCTCACATACAGAAGGGAGGAAAGAGTTCACTATGTTTACCATAACAGTAAGTGACCAGTTTTAGATGAACTTAGCTGTAGGAAAAAAGTTGAAAGCAACTAGCAAAAGATTATTCCAGATGGCATCTGTCATATTGTATTTAGGGTTATTTTAAAGAGATTACTGCCACTATGAAAACATTCCATTGACAGAGTTTTCCTAGGCTGCATTTGAAGCCTCAGCACAACATACTTCAGATATGGAAGTAAAGCTTTCCTGCTGCATGTATAGATTTTTTTTTTCTATATCTAAAGAAAAAAAAAAACAAAAAACAACTATGGGGATTAAAAGCTAAGAGCCATCTGACACTCTTAAATATAAGTCTAATATTTTATATCCCCCCCCCGTTCTAAGCTCAAAATATAATAAAATGTGCAGTTGACACCAGGCTGATTATTAGAAAACTGTGGAGTGAAGCAAAGATCCACTATGAAATTTTAATGCTACTTATTGAATAGTGGGTAAGGACATAAATGTTGACTGACTCCAGCAATCAAACCCAAACTGCAAAAGATGGTTTTGTTCACTCAACAGACAGAAAGAAAAGGATGGGAGGATACTAAATTGTGACTATATTTAGCTAAGCCGGTTCTGGCATCATTATGGTTAATGTGCATGTGGTGTGCAGTGTGAGCTCAGCAGTTACTGGGCCAACTGTCTCAGTATTTCTGGGAATTCTGCCTATTCACAGTGCAGGGATTGTTCAATTGCTGCAAAATGTACAAAATGAATTTTACAAAAATGAATTGTAAGGAAGGCCCCATTACAACGATTTTACAGCAAAGATGTCAACATCAATTTTTCTTTCATGCATAGCTAATGATTAAAACAGCATATTCCATTTGCCTAAGACAATTTATTTCATATTGGCACATCAAAATATTGAAATACAAAGTTATCTTTACTCTACCCTTATTATTCATTGCCATCGAGCCCACACCATTGTTCAAAGCATGAAAAAAATAAAGCAAACTTGGCAAGAAACGCTTAAAACAAAGGCTCATCAATATTCTCCAATTTGTCAACATCTCAATTACAGCAATGGGAAAAAATGTAAATTTCATGGGCTTTGAACGCTAAGGGGTCTATTCTGCTGTCAGTGCACATGCGTAACTCCCATCACCATTAATAGGAATTACTCACACATATCAACACCAGGACAGGCCCCTCAAACTTGAAAGGAAAAGATGAATTAATAAGGGCTACTCTCTTCCTGTATCTTCCTCGGCTGAAAAAAAAAGTCATTGTTCTTTAAGAGGTTTTTTTTCATACTGGGTGCAGTTCACCTTTCTGAGAGCTCTGCCTGGTGAAATAATGCATCTCCAGTGAAGCACTATTTATTAGCAAGTTTGATTTGCCACAGTCTGGATATTTGAGCCTTTCTATTAGAGATTTCCTTTCTTACAAAGGACAGCTCTCTCCCAGTAAAGCCATCCCTAGAACTTTAGAGGTAAAAACACCGAGCAGTGAAAATAAGTTCTGAATCCTTACATTAAGCAGAGATACTAGTCTGTTCTGAATCCTTGTGTTAAACATAGACACCAGCCTCAGCAGCATTGTATACATACAAAGAACTAGGAAAAAGAAGTTATAACATTAACTTTTGGATGCTGAACTTCCAAAAAACTTTACATGACTGTGTTCTATTTTAATTAACAGCATATCTCTCTGTGCTAGTTTGAAGCTAGCTAGAATGTTTTGGTGAGAAGAACTAGATTACAGGCTGTGAAAGGAAACCAGTGGTGATGTCTACTTCCCTCATAGGCTTGCTGAGATGTATAAAAACAAAAAGCAAAACATAGATAATCACTTCACTCGGGAGTCTCGCTCCGAGGGGTAGGGGGAAGGTGAAGGGGTGGTTGAGAGCCCCTCCTGGGGACTCAGGTTTATGGGAGGGCTGATGTGTTTCTGTATTACCTTTTACCTTGTATATTTATGTCTATAACTGTATATACTGTAAATATCTGCTTGTATATTCTGCTAGCTGTAAATATAAGCTTCATTCATATTTCCAGAGCCAACTGAGTCTAGTCTGGGTGATTTCTAAAGTGGGGGGTGGTGGGGAACACCCAAACCACTACACCCTCTCCTTTTCCTTGATTTTCAAATCTTTTATGTAGCTACAGTAGAGTTTCAATACCAGGACAAGACTTCAAGCACTATCAGATGGTTTTGTAAACAAATTTAATTTGCATATCAACATTGTAACAAGATGCTATATAATGAATATACTACCTAATTTTCCCAACATGTATCAACCCAGAGCCTTAACCTGTGATGGAGATGTAATTTCAGCTAATAATTTACTCAACTTTGCCCTGAATCTGATGATCAGTCTTTGTCTCAGAAAGTTACTGTGGGCAAATTCACAGGGCAAACATCAGGCTATCACAAAAGCAGATCAAAACTACTTTAAGATCTTGCCCTAGAAAGTATCCTCGGGTATTAAAGGGTAGATCTTCACTCAGTACAAATAGTTCCATAGACAACAACCAAACCTACCAACCACCAAACCAAACAAACTACATGTGGATGAGCTACTTAGCTGGGTATAGCAAAAGTGGATGTGATGCCCATTTTTATCCTAACTGCAGTATCATCTCAAAGAAGATTCTTGTTTCTAGTTCTTCTCGTTTATGGTCAAGTTTATCACCCCAGACTTGATCCTAAAAAGATGCTGCACTTCCTGAAAGGTACTGGAAATACGTGGCCTCTGTTTGACTTGACTGGATCAGGCCCTTTGTATACCTGATTTGTCATATTCTTAGTTCAGCCACCCAATCTTGGTGTCATAAAATATGAAACTGAAAGTATTCCCTGGTGCTTTCCTATAGATCACGTTTTTAAACCTTAAAATGATTTATTTCCCACTTTTCATGCATAATCTGCCATATTCATTATTTGAAACATCCCATAAAGAGATTAAATAAGAATTAAAGTCTGTGAGTGTCATATCCATCACTGTGGTACACATTGGTGCTGAATTCTAGAAGTCATTTAGCCTTGTATGTAAAGGCAGTGGCGGTTTCCACTTTGTTTCACAAAGAATGAAGAAAACACAGTACCCTAGAAGAGTTTCAGGTGTGTTTTTTTTCTCTTCCAAAGCAAAGGGTGGCTGATCAAGCTACACACACCTTTTAATCTTCCACTTAGGGTTTTTTATACATATATTCCCTGGGAAAAAAAATAAAACAAACCAACAGAGTCTCTTCTCCGCCCTCCCCTTCTTTCAGCCCCTTTCCTGCCATCTCCCTTGCTATAACTCAGCTAACCCAACAGAACCAGTCAGTTTTAAATTTCAGTTGGGACCCCGGTGACCTGTTAATGAATCTACAGAGAGGAGAAAAACTCACAGTGTTGAGTTATGCCTGGTGTTCCTAGCTGACTTGGAGTCAGAAATGCTTGAAGCGTTAACGTAATTGCAAGAATGTGAAAAATGAAGCGTTGGGCTCCTGAGCAAAGTGAAAGGTCAAAGCAAGCCCTACACAAAACAAGTCTCTGGAAGATGGCCTCATTAGACCATTAAATCAGCTTCTTCTTTTTCCTCCTTTGTAAGATGTTTAGAATGCCTTATTTTTATTATCGTATAGATTTAACTCTCTGCAGGGAAGTGGGGGGGGAGGGAAGAATGTTAACCAAACCTACTACATAATTAGTAATCTCTGGAATAATATTAGATGGCATTGATCTGCATTTCTGGATCTGAACTGGGATAAAGTCAATAAATGCTTGGTAGATTACAGGTCACTAGTACTTGGGGTTTGCTAGAAGATCAATATGTTGTGTAGCTTAGTTTTCTGTCGAACAAGCAAGGTGACATGTTAAGAACAACATAGACACTCACCGCTAATAAAATTAGGATAATCTTTCAACATTTACTGCCTGAAGGCCCTTTCCTTAACTCTAACAATGCCAGCATGCTTCTAATAATGCCAAACATTGACCAGATTAACCCTTTTGATGCCAAATGGCAGTCATCCACTACCATAAAGAGACTGTCCTCTGTAAATAGGCAAAATGCCTACACTGGTTTTGTTTGGTTTTAACAATTCCAAGTGGATTCCTGTGTGTTGTAAATAGATCTACGCCATGCAGGGGAAGTCTGCAAAAATAATGTAATCACTTATCCAAATCCTTTCCATACACCCCCCTCAAAAAACTCCAACAAAACCAAAACAGCCAAACACCACAACAACAACAAAATAATAATCACAAGCTACACGTCACAGACTAGGCAAAAAAAGCAGAGACCCCTGGAAGGAGCATTCCCAAGGGACAGAAGAGACTGGATCCAGTTTGAATCAATCTCTGCTGCCACCAGGCCTCAGTGGAGAAGACCATAAGCTGCTAATGTAACTCAAGACTCTCTAATGAGCTCCCATTCCCAAGAAATCCTTTGGGGCACATGGAATACTTTAAGCAGCATCTGTGAAAGGTCTTGACAAAACTGCATGGTAGCTAAGTTGATCCAAATAACTGCATAGAAATAGCTTAAGAGGGCATCTACCTATCTTGGCATTGCTTGGGACCAGCTCACTGCCAGTTCACAAGTTTACTTTTATGACTTTGCCCCCACTCAAGGAAGCATAAATAAAATTCAATACAGGCCTCCTTCTCTTTAGTCTTTTCCAGGATAAGAAGAGGAGAGCAATCCAAAGCCATCTCCAATGGGAATTTTGCTGGTGCTGTAGTATTATACATCTTTCAGCTGCCAGCAGCTGAGTGGAATGCTGATTTGCCACTGGACAACCGCTTTCCTTTAAAAGGCCCAGTTGAGCACACAGGGAAGCATACTAGCAATGTTTCCCCCTGCTAGACTAGGCAGCACTAGGGACTGATTTGGTCTTTCAGCAGTTGCTCCCCTCCCACAGAAACAAGCCTAACATGTTTGCTTAAATCATATATATGACCAGAAACTGCAGTCTCCAGTGGAAAGTTGGTGTACTTTACATCAGTCACTTTTTCTTATGCTGAGCCACATTTCTCCAGCACCCCAAGCCACATAACAAGGGGTGGGATACCAGTGAAGTGCAAGGGATTTCCTTACATTCAGCATGGCCTGATGAAGAAACACTCCTAATTTCTAGGAGTTATCTGGGGCAGAGTGGAGATACAAGCGTGAGCAAACTGCTTAGTTAGGGCCAGAATGAACATGCTGCAGCAGATGACTCAGAGGGATTGTTTTTAAGTATGCAAATGATCATGTGCTATGCAAAGCATCTTAGCCACCATACAAACTTTTGAGCTATAGTAAAGTCTATGGGCAGCTAAGACACAGCACTGATTTGCTGCTTTGCAATCAAACCCTCCCTTTCATTAGCTGCTGAAGCTGTAATAGTTGCCACTAAACCTCGCAGAGCTCCAATCCAGCCACACAGATATAACATTAAAAAGATCCCGCTCAGCTCCTGTCAGATCTGGATCACACCCTGCACCAGGGATGCTTTCTATCATCGATAAGATTACAAATGTACAAACAATTCAGACAAACAGGAGACAAACCCAAACTGCTCTACCAGAAGCAAAACTTTGTGAGATCATAGAATCGCAATGGGTCCGACACCAGATCGTGAGACAGATGAGGGAAGCGAGCTGCGTGCCAAGCAGTGGGCCACGTGAGAGACGCAAAAATCACAGAGCTGCTCCAACACCTGAGTGTGACAAATAGCACCGTGACAAGCAGCCCACAGTGCAAGGATAGCCACAGCAGCTCAGTCCCAAAGGCTGCTCCCCTCTCCAGTTTGGGGATCCCACATGGTTAGCTGGATGGCAGAGCTGTTGACTGGCTCTGTCGGGTGTGTGTAACCCTTGGGTCAGGGAAGTGCATTGGCAAAATGCTGCAGATGCATGAGATGGAGGCAACATATCTTAAGACCTTATAAAGGCAACATCTTGCTCACTAAGCTGAGGTTTACCATGTTTAGAAAGCAAAACAAGACGGAGCCCACCTTAAACTCTGGTCTTGAAAAACAAAAAGCAATTCAGCATCAGCTTGCAAGGGTGACAGCGCACTATCTTCACCCAACTTTTAGCACTGAAGGCTTGACTCAATACCTTCTGGAGTCACTTAAATGTCTAACGAACAAGTGTAAAACACTATCATATCAGAATGACAGCCTTTGACACTCACTCAGCGTGGATGCAGATGACCACACATGAGGTGCAATGCAGTAGGAAACAAAACAAGAACGCCTGAAATAAAAGTCAAACCTCCTGAACCCTTGAGAAAATTCAACTGTATAGATCCAGCAGAAGTTGTGCAGGTCAGGTACTTCTCTATTCACTCTCCAAATACAGATTTTTAGAAGCTAAAACAAGTTTGCCCAAGCAAACACCGCAAGAAACATTCTTCCATCCAATCTGGGGTTTGCTTCTGCTTTATGTAATTTATCAGCTTTGTAACTTCATGTAAGAGTCTCTTCCCCAGCTAAAACACCAGGTTAAATTTTTGGTCTATAACCCAACTCAAACAACCGCATCACAGCTGGAGAGTATGCCTGTCGTTATATTTACTTACACCACACGAAAATAAACTGTAGATAACCAAATTTGTAAAGGAATTGGCAGAACTAATCAATTGTTATTACAAAGCTTGTTTGAAGATTAGATATTTCACTTTGAAATCATAATAAAAATGCAGCTAAGTGGGTTAGGAAAAGGAAATACTGTCTCCCAAAGTTACAGCTGATTATACTACAAGTCTGCCACTCCATGTTTACTCTAAGGCAGATGTACTGATATAAGAAAGGGGGGGGGAAAAAAGAAGCTGGAGTTATTTTAGTCATGCCTACTTTGCGGAGGGGAAAAAAAGTTTGACCTTTTACCTTGCTCGCTGCTGTTGTCTCCGCTCTGGGAAGCGTGGCCCCCACTGGAGGGCCCCGGTGTGCCTGCCGAGTGCGTTGAGGTTGCATCATCGTGGTCTCTCCAAGACGAAGGATTCTGGTGTCAGAGTGCCAAGGAAATTTTTCCACAGTTCCCATTCCAATTGCAAATGAAGAACAGAAAGAAAAATCGGGAGAAGAGGGGAGGGGGGGGGAAGTATACACATTAGTATTTGTGAAATGTGCCACACACCGATGCTGTTTGCACAGGGTCATAATTCTTCAGCAAAGGCAAGCTTGGTAAAATAAAGGACAGATTTTACTTGGTAAAATAGACGGCAGAGTTTTCTCTTTTTTTAAAGGTTTTCAAAGAGTTGTCTGGATTGGATCGTTTGAATAGTACTGCAGAAGTATGTTTCAAGGGAGAGAGGGGAAGAAGAATAAAAAGAAAAGGAAAAGTTAAGGTTCTTAATGAGGTTTACAGGGAGGCAGGGGGAAAAGCAGCAACCTGCACAGTTTATGACACTAGGTGTTCACACTGGAATCAGGATAGTTGGGGTGCAAACTGTTTCCCCATGCTTTGTTTCTCCAGACTGACTAAAGATGGGATGTGAGAGGAAGAAGAGGAAAACTGTTCCCAGAAGTAGAGGAGCACATTCATGGGAGAGAAGCAGGTCCTCACACCTTAACCTCTCTCTCTCACCTGCACGCTGAAAAAACTTCAAGCCCATGCAAAGTTGTGAGGGGAAAAGTAAGCTTTCTCTGAAAGCTATTCCATGCCAGGAAAGATGCTTCCTCACCCCTCACTACCACCTTGACATGACACATTTCAAAAGCCTTTCTAGATGTATCGCACTAACAGTTCGCTTACAAGTAACGTCAAGAATAACCACCAGGTGATTATATAAAATAACATCTATAGTGGGGTTTATATAATTCTTTCTACATTACCATCCATAAAACATGACAAAAGAGAACACTGGAGACAGACAGACAAAGTTTGCAAAACTTGGCTAAGTAAGATCTCAGCTGCTGTGCTTTAGTCACCTAATTCCTGAGAGCTTTCCAATGGATTGAGTATTGGCTTTCCCGGGGCAGGGAGCTGCTCTTAAAAAGGGTAAGTGAGGAAACTTCATGTTACAGTTTAGTGCTACTTTGTTGAGTGCATTCTCCTCCTGTCCTCCTCCCCTTTCCTGATCATTCCCAATACCCTGCTGTTGCTTAAAGGAAAACAGGAATTCTACTGTACAGGAAGAGCTTTATCAGCACCACATGAAGGCAGGCAAGAGATGGAATTTCCTCTGGCAGAAAAGGAGAGCAAGAACACATGAAACAGACCAGGCTAGGGGCTGGACCTGCATTACTTGTCACCTGTGTGCAAAGACTTAAATCAAGGGCGTTACAATAATTCATCAACAAGACAAAGAACAAATCCCCTCCTCAAAACAAAAATAAAATTAAAAGTTACTGCTTCTTAGACTTGATTGCAATTTAAAGCTGCACTGTGCACTAGCACCAGGCTGTTAGAGCACAAGGAGATCCAGAAAGCAGCAAGCAACAAGTTTGGATAAAGTCCTTGAGCAGGCCTGATTCTGACCTCATTGATCCTGACCTCATCTACCCTGACCCATAGTAGGAGTAAGTTCAACAAAATCAACTGATTTACCCCTTGTAAAATTCAGTGTTAGCGTGATTGGAATCAGGTCCCCCAAAATATATATTGAAACCTCTCAAAGTAATCCCCTAGCACTGATTAGTACCACATGCTCTAGAGCAAGGCAAAATAGAGCTGCCAAATAATGGCTTGCTGCAATAGCCAGGAACGTAAATCTAACTGGCCTGACACACATCACGGAGAGACAAAGGGAAGAACATGGGACTTCAAATGCTTCCCAGTAAAGCCCTAGGTGACCAAAGGGTTAAGAAGGACCAAATCCCCTTCACCTTAGACACGCACATGCACCCACATACACTGCTGCATGGCAGGAAGAGATGAGTAAAATAAGAAGACAGGTCACGATCTGAAATTTGCCTAACCTGTCAGCACAACAGACAGCACTTATGGTAAAAAAAAACCACACACACCCCTCTCCAAAATCTGCAAGACTGATCTACTTCACTCACACAGAATCACAACATGAACAACAAACAAACCTACCCAAAAAAAATAGTACTTTATATTAAGATAATTGTATTAATTAGGTCTCAGAAATCACTATTCATCCTGCAACCCCCTCACCATTTCACATTAAAAAAAAAAGTGACAATAATAAACTTTACCATCGTTTTACAGAGTCAGGTGGAGTGAAACACAGACAAGAAGAGGAGAAGTCTTGAAAGATGAAGTAGCCCAGATGTTATTTAAAAAAAAAAAAAAAAAAAAAAAAAAAAACAGTAATAAAAAAAAAAAAGTTAAAAATAAGGTTAGAAAAAAATTCAGATGGAAATAAAACGCAAAAACCGAGCAAGTTTCTTTACAGCCTGGATTGAAACGCAGTTGTGCCTATGAGCTTCTTCTTTTATCTCTGAGTTAGGAAGCCACTCAAATAGCTTCAAGCTGAAGGCAAACAGCAGACAGGAGCTCTTCAGCCCTCTGCAGCCTCTTAGCGTCAGCTGTTTGCCGGATGGTAATCAGATAAAGAGCTAGGAGAAACACATGAAAAAGGAAAGAAACAATGGCCTAGCATGAGTTTAGCCCTCCAACAACATCAGGCTGCAATCTCCTTTTAGAAAATGTAATAATTGCAGCATGTTCACCTAGGCTCAACTTTTCAGGGAACACAGTGAGTTATGTTAATTTTATGCACTGCAGGCTCCCTTAAGCTGGCTGCTGTTGGAGCTCCTTATCACACATAGGAAAATGACAATAATTAGCTGCTAACACCTCGGCTATGTTTTAAGGCAAATGTCACCCAGAACCTATCATACAGCATTTCAAAAGCTAGATCGGCCCCTTTTTGTTTCAAAACCACCAGGATTTGGAAGGATCACTGAAGAAGAATTCCCACAGCTGAGAATATTTTCTGTCTCTTCCCACTCTGAGTTGTTCTTGACCTCAGTTTATATGATCCCATTTTAGAAAGGCAAACCATATTCTGCATTCTATGATTCTATATTGATAGGGAATTTCTTGTGGCAATAGTTTTCTCAAGGAAGTAATTTGGCAGAGTTTTGTTGAAAAAAAAAAAAACTAAATAATATGAGGAGATATTTCCAAGATGAGACAGTTGAAGGTTGGGGAAATTTGAAAGAAAAGGAAATAGCTAGGCTTTAATAACATAAAAAATGACAAATAAATCTAGAGGTGCAGTTTACAGCCTCATAAAAAGGCAACATTCTTTTGCTTTGGGCTAAGACCACTGTATGTGTCAGTGAACTTTTTCTCCCCTAGATTGTTTTCAACTTTGCATCTCTCCAGAAAAGCTTCTTGGCCAAATGCCTAAACATAAGTAGTTATTTCATGTATGTGTTCACTCAAAAAATGGGATCATCTAACATGTCCTTCACTGGAAACATCTTATCAGTATAGTTTAGGTTCCAAAACACATCTTGACCTAAAGCTCACTAACATAAATTGTGATTTTCCTGTTAATTTCAATGAAAGTTTTGTTAAGCTGTCAAACAGAAAATAAACTAACCAAACAAAAAACCCAACAAAATACCCAACAAAATCAACAAACAAAAAAGCCAACAAAATACCCAATGAAAACAAGAAGAAAAAACCTCTAACCAACACAAACCCCAAATAATCAGAGAGCCTTAGGTAAATTACACAAATTGTTAGCATTGCTTCTCCTATCTTCTCACAACTTTACTGCTCCACTTCCCAGAAACACAGTGAGGAGCGTGCAACTGTGTTCCATGTATGTGTGTATGCTTTCAAATTTTCACACATCTAGGACCTAAACTAATGTCAGAATACCACAGAAGGTAAACAGCACACGTGTACTATTCCCAGGACTTTTAATAATTGGGAGTCAAATGTGGTGCTCCTCTTGCTCTTCCTTAATTGTGTTAAAGAGCAGTGTTACCAGGAGAAAAGCAGTGAACACTGAGCAGAGCACAATAGAGGAAGATGGAAAATAGATACAAGAAGCTAGGTCTCCAGGGGCAGTATTTTCTATTTGCTGGGCTACAGACTCACCGCTGATAATGCAAGTTGTAATTAATATAAAAGCAGGAGACAATATGGGGAAAGCTTGTACTAGCAGGGCCACAGGAGATCACTCCGCTGCTATCCACTGTTTCTCATTTACACACGCAGCCTTCCCTAGAAAACACAATTTTGCCAGTGTTTTTCCCTTGAAAGTTAACAAAAAATTGATTTAGCACCACCGTTGGATTTTTGCTACATCTAGAAAAGACCAACAGAAAGGACAGGAGTCTCCTGGTATACAAAGCAAACCTGACATGTTACTGTTTTGTCGATGCTGCAAAACTGGTGGAAACTGGAAGAGTTTTTAACTGCCACAGAATTTCTTGAAGAGAGATGTTATAACAGGAACCTGATAAAGGATAACCTTCTGTTAAACTGCGGTTCTTACTTTTGATGCCCAGAATTTCCACTATGCAAATCCTAGCTGATGGGTTGGGTTGTTTGGGTTTTTTGTGTGTGTGTCATTGTATACAGTCCCACTAGGGCTGATTCTGATCCCACGCCGCTTTTTATGGTGATATTAAAGACTCAATTAACCATAAGGAATTTGCTTCTTATTTATAACAGGGAAGTAAAATCAATAAGGCCAGCTGACAATACCCATGTGAGTAAGTTGGGCAGGATTTGTCTCATAGGTGTTAACTAAAGTTTTAAGTATAGAGCCGTGACAGGATCAGGCCCATACATTTTATCAGGTGAGATGGACAAAACCCATTGATTTTGCAGGAGCAACTAAAAGAAACTGAAACAGCTCTAGAGCTCGTTCTTCATGGAGATGGTTGGATTCCAAAGGTCAGGAGGTTACTCTAGAAGACTGATTTTGCAAACACAAAACTGAACTGGACTGATATGGATGATGTTTTTCCCTACCCAATACAAGCGAAATCTGGCTCACCTTATTCTTACAAGGAACACCTATAAACACAGAGGACTGACTGACATGAGCGATGCCACGAAAACCTGCACCTAGGCACCGCTGGATATCAAAAGATGCAGTGAATACAGAAACCTATACACACACATGTGCAAGTGTGTTTATGTGTGCATCTCTGCCTGTCTACGTTTTCTATGGGTGAAGTTATCTTAAAGATTTCTGTGGAGTCCAGTAATAACAAACCTACTATGTAAAGAAAGTTTCAATAAGTAAATGAGACATGAAAAAGCTCTCATTTGCCATCGTATGTATGTTTGGAAAAAATAATAATAAAGACATACTACTCCTGCTATGACTAATGTTTGTTTTCTTACAGATGCGTGTTTAATACGATCACTTTTTTTGTATCCCGATGACACAACTCAACCAAAACACAAGGCATTGTGTTCTAGCAGATATTTGTGTCTGCATGCATATATATGTACAGATTTTAATCCTTGTCTCTTGATTTTTTTGCATTTGAGGAAAGTGTCAGGAGGGATTTCTGACACTTCTAGAACGCAGCAACATTCTGAAAAGCTGCATGTTTTGTACTTCCCAATTAAGACTGAAATCAGTCGTGCAATCTACCTGTCAGCAAGGAACTGAGACTTGCAAAATCCCAGTTTTGCTGGGTTTTTAATTGTCCTTCTACGTCATTCAGTGTGGCTACGCTTCACCTAGACTGATAGACAATTCAAACCAAAGAGGGAACACCACCGCCAAATAGGCAGTGGAATACATTATCTGCTCAGGTTAAGAGAACCTAGCTTAAAATTAAAACACTCAGATCTGAGTTGTAGATAACCTTTGACTGCAGAGTGCTTTGGCCCATCAAAAAAAGGAAACACACAACATTCTCTACCATCTCAGAATGCTCCTTGGCCTTTAGAAAGCAGAGAGCTGACGATAGTGTCCTACATCTAAAGCCACACAGTAAGAAATGTGATTATTAAAGAAAAAAAAAGTTGGCTTTTCTTATTGTTGCAGTTTGCTATTTAGTTTCCCTTCTGCCACACTACAATCAGAAAGGGCACCTCTGGGGTCTAATCCTGGCATACTCAAAATTGCCACTGAAGTCCATCAGAGCATGGTGTACCTGGAGACTGCAGCATCAGGCTGCTAATTACTTCCTCATTAGTCAGTGAAATCTCACCTGAAGTTTTAATTGTATAACTGGAACAGATATCTATTACCCTATTTTTACTTTCTTTCTGCATCTACAAGATGTCAGGAATCTGCCCAGACTGGTCTCCAAGTGGAAATATTAAAGAAATGTAAAATGTCTGCATGGCCAAAAGTACAAAATAAAAGTTCTCTCCCCATCTGAGAGCTGAAAGGTTTCATACTCAGATTAATATTTTTCTTCTACAGCTAGGGTGTCAGATTTCTAATCTGTCAACAGTCCTTCTACAAAAAAAAAAAAATTACAGAGACCTATGTATATTTCTATCTATTTTTAATTACATTTTATAAATGATGATCTGTATATTGTTACCTCTCATTTGCAAATTGACTGCAACACACAAACGAACCTCAAGAAGAGTGAGGCCCTGATCCCACTCCCATGAAAACCAGCAGAAGGAGAGCCATAAATTTCGGTGGAAGAATTGCTAGGCTTCAAAGCAGGTTTTGTGCTAAAGGAAGAACTGGGCAGTATCAGGTGAAGCCAGGTACTTTAAAAATGTAATTAAAGTATAAAATGCTCTAAAAAGTTTTGAATCTCCACATTTTGCAGCATTACATTTTTTTCAGATTTGAATAGCTTGAAAGGGAAAAAAAACCGAACCAAAACCCAACCAAACAAGATTCTTTGCCAATCTCAGCAGAACACAGAATGGAGGATAGGGCCCGAAATGTTTATATTGAACAATAATAAATTGTCTGTACCGGGAAACTCAGCTTGAACTGCAGCTGGAAAGGGTTCTTTCCTTTTTTTTTTTCCTCCTTAACTGATCTGGTTCAGCCAGGGCATAGCTGTAATTACCTTCTTCCCATCTACAGCTAATACCTCAGAGCAATAAAAAAATATGAGTGTGTTAAAAATTCAAACACTAATTATGGACTGTTATATTTACTAAACACAGCAGAGTAATAACAAAAGTTTCAGCTTCTTGTGGCCAGCTCTGCACTATTTGATCTCCCAAGTCCCTGGACCCTTTACACTTACTATATTACATAACAGTTAATAGAGCACTAAAATAAAATTCGATAAACACATTTATTACCAAACACATAGAGCACAACTGCTTACAGCTGTCTCCTTTCTCCAGCACAGGTATATCTCAGAAGAGTTCATTCCTTTGTTGATCTTGCTTTTGGTTTCCAATTAAGTTATATAAATAGTAGAGCAGTAGAATTTGAAAACGGAAGCATGTACTATTTGAGTACCCCATTTAAAGTATTATGGCAAATATTGGCTAATCCTACAGTTCTTTCTGTTACTTTCCCTTATCCCTGTTTCCAGCTCTAGCAAAAGGAGAGAAGTGAGAGCTGTCTTAGTTCCTAGTTCAGCACTGCCACTGTCACCTCTACCACCCCTCACATTCACATTAAACACACAAAGCCTAGATTAATACCGCTTGATAAGACTAGAGGTGTACAGATTTTTTTGGGGGTGTCAAACAGCTGTCACAAACTGCCACCTCCACAAGAGAAACCCTGGCAAACAACAAATTAACCTACACTTCTTTTTGGCTGTCATTATTCATAGCCAATCAGTTGAAACGCTCCTAGTATTTCATGTGCAAATAAAACCATGAGGGGGGAAACCCCGGGATCAGAATAGCGGGCCAGTACATAAAACAGAGGAAACAACATGCTGTCTCTGTCCTTCTGAAGTGGCTCATCATCACCCCTGCACCAACTTTCACCAAATGAGATCTAGCCCGAGGCTAGGTATTAAATATGCATATCAAAGCAAATGAAAAAAAATAAACCTGGAGAGTCAAATTGGACGAATTTGCATACTTGAACTACTCCATTTGCAGGTAGATGCTCACAAATGAGAGCTCTGGGTTGTTGCTGTTTTTACACTCTTGCATGCTTATATTAGCTATTTCTTTTAAAGCTTTTCCTTCCTTACGAATAAAAGTGGATTTCTTCCTGCTGGAACTTAGTACAGCGCAAAGATAAATGCGTAACACACACAGTAGTTTGGCTAAGCTGTACAAATGTGTTAAAGTTTTGTTGAGAGAACAGGCTAATATTAAAGAAAAAAAAAATCCAATAAGGAGACACATTTCCCAAAACGCATGAATAAAATGTAACTATGTGATACAACTCTTCATTTCCCAGTTGGTGTTCTGGTTGCACAAATTATTGCTTCCTTTCAAAACAAATAGCAGGGGGCTAAAGTAAAAATGTTATAGCTCAAATCTCCAGGAAATAAAAGACTTTAAATTATAATACCCAATGAAGTGGTAAACCCTAACGGGTGCAAGATAAATGAGTTGTCATATTTATTTGAGTTTGGGTTGGGTTTGTTGTTTGGTTTTTGGGGGGGTTGGGTTGGTTTGTGTTTGGGTTTTGGTTTGTTTATTTGTTGTTTTGTTGTGGGTTTAGGGTTTTTCTGGGGGGGGAGGCACAAAAGCAAGAGGAGATTCTTCTTAGGGAAGATAACAGTTATCAAATTATGAAAATGCTAACCCCCTCCACCCTCGTCCTATCATTGTGTGTGAATTTAAATATTATAATGGAGCACTGCAAATTGGCTTGAGCATTCGCCATCTGCCAGAACCCTAAACAGGCTAGTTTATCTAATCTCTTCAATATAAACACAAGCATGCTCCGTTTCTACACTTCCACTTGAAACACACTCTTGTAAAGAAACTGCACTGTAGAAACATGTACTTTTACTTTTTTCCCACCCTTTTTTTTTTTATCCCCCCCCCCCTTTTAATTTTTTTTCCTCTGTTCTGAATTTTCCACAATGACCTCCTATATTTCAGGTTGCCACTCACTCTAATTTCTCCTCCAGCACTCTCCCAGAATACTTATGCACACAAATTTAGGGTTGTATAATGTCATAAAATAAATAATTTCCAAATAATGTCATGCCTCTTAGAGTTTATTATCTATGTGTGAGATAGCTGATAAGCAGAGAAACTTTTGGGAGCATCTGCATACATTTTTTCCCCCCTCTCAGAATAATAGATTTAAAATGTAAAACATCACCAAAAAAAAAAAAAAAAATCAACACTTGTCCTGCAATGTTTACCGAATACAAATGAGAAAATGAAAGCTAAGGCTTGGGTCCAAAAATATTTCCCGGGCTCTGTAGCTAAGCAGTGCCAGAAGGGGGGCATTTAGAAGAATTTATGATTATTTTATCTCCCAATTCAGCGTCAGTCCAGGTCTGATGTAATTATCAAATACACACACAAACAACATGTTTTCAAAGGAAACAAAAGCTCCTAGAAAGCTCATTCTCCCAGGGCTTACAGCTACTCCTCTTAACACACTGGGAAATAAAGGCAGGCGCCTGTGCAGCAAGCATGGTTAACTTCACACCGGGTGTTAAATTAATATTTCAACCGCTAAAATATTAGACTGTATCATTTAGATTATGAGTTCAATTGAATTTAAAACTGTGTAAACCCCTTTTCCCCCCAGGGATGCGTTCCTATAAATAAATAGAGTTCACACCCACTCTTTTTAACCAGAGCTATTCCTTCCCTCTTCTGCGGTACCAGCTGCAATATTTCCCTTCACATCCCGAAGTCTCTCTGCGTCTGCATCTTTTGAAGGATCACAAGAGCCGCTCCAAAACCCGGAAAAACAAAGGCGCTCTCCTTACTACACACTCCAACGTTCAGTCCTACACACATGACACTAATTCACCAACTCCTAAAGTGTTAAAATCAACTGCTAACCTACGGTTACTCAATCATCATTCTCTCCAGCTTTCTGTAATACATTGTTAATAATTGCTTCATCAAGGTTACTGTCTTTTATTATGAAGATGCTTCAGGCATTTGGCAATAAGTCCATATTCTGACAATAACTTGCTGTAAAGCACAAGCATTGGAAACTCTAATGTGCTAACCCTTCTTTCCCTTTTCTTTCTTTCTTTCTTTTTTTTTTTTTTCTTAATGCAGTGTAGTATTGCCAATAACTCTCATCACTTGTCATGCCCACGAGGAGGGGGGGGAACAAATCAGCAAACTTTCTCCCTAACTTTCTTGTCTGTTTCCTTACATTGCTGCATCGATTAGACAGCTGGCAAAAAGGAAGAGAAAGCAGCGATCCCCACATCAAACCAACGGTTTACTACCTCTCCAAGACGCCCAGAACAGGGAAACTTACAATCCACTGCAAACTCTCTACGGATGGAAATAGAAGGAACCTTTTGCATTTCTACACCTTCACAAAGCGAGAGGGAAGAAAGTGTAAAGGTGGGATCCGAGCTTTCAAGAGCTTAAAGTAGCAACAATGACAATACAACAGCAGCAGGACAAGAACATCGGGGACAGGTCCTCTAAGCAGGTTGAAGTCTTTAAAAGTGCCAAAAAGAAACCAGGACTTACATGATCGGCTAGATTTGTGGAAGATCCTGAGAGTTCTTCGTGGTCTGATTTGGAGCTGCCATCCCTTTCATCAATAACGAGGTCTATTGGCATTTTTCCTTTCAAACAACTAATGTACCGATGGCAGAAGTTATCACACAACTCATGAACCTGAAAACAGTAACAAGAATAATAGTATCGATAATGGCAAAATATCAGACAGCAACTATAAAACTTTTTTAAAAAACTTTTTTCCCTGTTTTTGGTAGCAAGAGCAAGTCTCTGATCTACTCCACAAGTAATTCTAATTAGGGGCACAATAGTCGAAGTCAAGGAAACAATAGAGAAATTGTTGCAGCACATATTATTCTCTAGAGACTAGCAGCAGCAACAAGTTAAAGATAGTGGGCTGTCTGGTGTGCAGAGGAAAATCCGATTTGGTGATAACATCAGAGCACTGGGAGCTGGACCCAGGCGGTATCTCTGGAGCACACACAGCCCAGACAGGTACAACCAGTCACTAGGGACAGGATCGGTTTGAACTGGCGAAAAAAAAAAAAAAAGGCTAAGTGGCCGGGAGCAGCAAACCGAAGCTACTCACAGAGGCTATGTGAAGAGCCGTTCTCGTCTTCGAGCACAGCCCCCTCCCCACGCCGCGCAGGGCCCCCTGCCTCTTCCAAACATTTAGTGTTTGCTTGGGGTTAATGTGCCTGCCAGAGCTGGAGAAAGGCAGGAGTGCTCTCATTTCTCTTTTTGTTAAACGTGTTATTTCCGAGTCAGGAAAAGAGCTTCTACCGAGGGAAGGGGTAGGAATGATGGAAAAAGATTAATAATATATAAATTGGTTGAAACTACTCTACTTGGTTGAAACTACTCTAAAAACCAAACCAAACCAAAACAAAAACCCAACAGGCTGGGCTGGGCATAGCTGACGGGTGTCACATGCTTTGGTGCCACAGGTTACAGTATCACACTGTGTTTCCCCTGTCTCATCTAGCCCTGGTTACAAGCCATCCCAAACTGTCAAAGGGGGAGCGGGGGTGGGGGTGTGTGGAGAGAGTAGGACAAGGACGGGGAAGGGACGGAATTACTCCCCCGCCCACTGCCGTGGTGCTTACCTTTTCTAATTCCAAAAGGTGAAACCTTAGTACTTGTATTGCTTGGATCATCTGCAAGAAAGTTTTGAGGGAGGAGTTACATGGGAGACAAGAGCAGGAGGGCTGTGCAGAGCTGCGAGCCCGAGTGGGCGAGGAGGAGAAGGGGGTTGTCAGGGCGCGCAGTCATTATCCAGGATTTTAGCTCATTGGTCACGCTTGAACGGTTTTGATCAACTTTAACGCTTGATTTTTATCATATTTATTCCAGGAGCGGTGATTAGTGCTTTATTACCGCGATCTTGGAGAATACCTCCTCCCCTTTCCTAGCTCCCTCTCAACACCCCGGCTCTCATCGCTGAAGGTCCGCAAGGAAGTCAAACACACACTCCCACCCCCCTACTGCCCTCAGGAGAAAGGGGACAGGGAGGGAGAGGATGAATAGTTTGGCATCTTCTTTACAAGCGGATTTAGGCACTTTGAATATTGAAATCGTTGCCATTAGCAAAAGAATTGCGTTAGAAATTTCCATCTCTCTCTTCTTAAGGAGTTATTTCCTTCACTTTTAGCCTCCCGTAGCTTTCGAACACAGCTTTGCAATGCATTGAGGCTGGAAGGTTCGCCCTGTCGCACTTTAAAAGCGCAGCTCTTTGAAGCCTCTTGTCGGTGGCTTTCCAGCTGCCCCCTCCCCGGCTTTCCCCGACGCTGTCCGCGCAGCCTGGGTCCCTGCCCCGGCAGCCGACTCCCGGCCTCACCGGACAGCGGAGGGCGCTTGCGGCAGCAGGCTGTGGGCAAAAAGGGCTGGAGGGGCACGGGGCAGCATAGAGGAGCAGGCCTTACCAAATTGTCCAGCTCTGGATTTGAAGAAAAAAGTGGTTTTTCAGCGCGGACCTGCAAGAAGAAGGAAAAGCCTCGTGAATCACAGCCTCTCCCCTCAGCCCTATAACCGAGTCCCTCCAAGGGGGAAACCCCCCCCCGTGACTAAACCGGAGGGTACAGGTCAAACCGAAATCCGCCTGGACGCCCTGGAGTCACCCCTGCCATGAAGAGGAGCTGCCCTGCTCCTGCCATCCCTGGGCTGAGCCGGCCGCCCTTGCCACAGGAGCCCTCTCTTTTTGACCTCTTGCCTTTCTCCCGCTCCCTCTGCCTCTAAAACTCAGCCACAGTTACATTTCCCTTTCATTGATGCAGGAGGGCGAGGGCCAGGAGTCTCAGCTCGGCCCCGCAGAGGAACTCCCGGCAGAGGAGGGCCAGGGCCGGCTAGGCCCGCACCCTCGCTGCTCCCTCCCTCCCACCCCCNTGCCCCCTGCCAGCGCCTGACCGTGTGGGTCGAGAACCTGAAGAGGTGGTGGGAGTACTGGGAAGGGCCCCGGGGGCGGGGGAGATGTGGCGGACCTGTTTGGCGAAGACGGCGATGTCCTCGTTGAAGGAGTCGGAGGAGCAGACGTCCCCGCCGGCCACGCCGGGCTCCCGGGGTGTGCAGGTCGCCAGCTCGCACTTCTCAAAGACCAGAGCTAAGAGGGGGAACAACGGGTGCCTACCGGGCAGTGGCACACAAAGAGAGGGGAGGGGGTGGGGGAAAGAAGAGCTCTAATCAACAAGTTTCTTGGGTTTTTTTTTTTGGTAAGTGCACGGACATACAGACAGGGACACATGGACACAGCCACGCGCGGCAGCCTCAGCACGGCTTCGGGCAGAGCAAGGGAAAACAACGTTTTGAAATTAAAATACCGGGTTTAGCGGTAGAGGGCTTTTTTTTTTTTTTCTCCCTTTGAAATTGCCATGCCCAAACAACATCCCCCATGCAGTCCTCCCAGATGAGGACAAAAGTGACCTCTCCTCCAAACGCACAAGGCACCAGACACGCTCACACAGGCAGCAGCTCAGCTGGGAATCTTACACTTTTCGCCACATCTTAAAATAAGGCGAAACCTGGAAGATCCCATCCGTACCCTCCAGCTATGACCTAAAATGAGAAGCACGGCGAGGCAAACTGCAAACTACTTAATACGTAATTTCATTTTTCAAGGGGCCCGCTAACAAAAATCTGGTGAAGTTTCCTGGCTTAGGAAGCACACCCAAGTAAAATACCAGCTGTCCAGATAAGTGAGCTGGGGAGGGGGCGGAGGGAGGGAGCACTTCGCGAAATATTTTCCCATAGTTGGTGTAGTCAGGGAAAAAAAAATTATCTGCGTGCTAAGTAGTACGCATGCATTTGTCTCTTCTCTTCCGTGCTTGATCAAGGCCCCACGCTCTGTCATAGATGTTACTATCTTTCCTTTTAGGATCGTTTAGTGTTTTTTTAATAAAAGACACTGAAGGGAATCGGTGTCACTCCCCCCAAGCAATGCCCTGGCACAGGCTTGAGTTTTGCCGGGCATGGATTTCTTATTTCTCGTGTTCTTTCTCTTCTAAATAGAAAACTCAGTTCTGTGCCCCTAACGTATTTATTTCTTCAGTCTCAAGGAAGAGCTGCTTCCGAGAAGCTAACCTCTTTAATTCTTGCTACCTTCCGCGCTGTGAAGAGCTCTTTATTTACAGTGCTGGCAGAGTGTTATTATGGTACGAAGGAGAACACCACAACACCACTTCTACAAGTAAAATCCAAAGCAACGAGAGCCGCCTCTCCTGTCTAAACTCCTAACCCGGGCCTTTCCGAGAAAGACAAAAAAAACCACCGGGGGAGTGGAGGGTGGTGGTGAGGGGGATGAGGGTCTGGGGGTATGAGGAAAATGAAAAGAAAAAAAGAAAGACAAGGCATCTTCCTCACAACTCAGCTTCTGTCCCCGAGAGCTCTGGTTTTCTAGGACCGGTTTCCCGGGAGTACTGGCACCTCTGCTAGGAGTCAGGATGTGATCGCACTCGCCCCAAAACTGCAAGCAGTGGCAGTGCCATAGGTACGGTCTCCCTCCGGAGCGGGCGGCAAGGGGTTCTCCGACCGACGCCCTCCCGCCGGGACTCTTCCCCCGCCCCGATCCGAGGGTCGGCTGGCTGCTGCCGCCGCCCGCCACCGCGGCCCCGCGGGAGCCCTCGCCGCCCGCCCTACTCCTGCCCTCGCCGCTCCGCGGGCACCGGCGCTGCGGAGTCGGGCCATGGCGCCGGGCGGCCCGGCGGCACCTACCCGTATATCGCATCCTTGTCCCGCTTCAGGGCGTCGTTGACAGCGGAGCCCATGGTGGCCGGCATGACATTGGGGTGCGGGGCGTGGGCGCCGTAGTGCTGCCCGGCGTGAAGCGGCGGCCCATGGTTGAGGTGGTGCACCGGGGGGATCGGCCGGGGGGCGTGGGGGTCTCCGTACATGGACGCCGGTACCCCTACTCCGTCCATCCCGCCGTAGTGGGGCAGCTCATCGTACTGTCAAACACCGGGCCGGAAGAGAAAAAATAAAGAGAAAGAGGGGAAGAGAGAGCGGAATAAAAAAAACCCAAACAAACAACAACAACAAAAGTCAGAAGAGAGTAAAGCACCCGGACAGACACAAACAAGGCAAACCAAAACAAGAACCAGCCACATCAGAGAGAGAAATGTGCAAAATGAAATCGACCGGGATCGGAAGCAGAGGCTGAGGGAGGAGTGGGGGTGCGGGGAGAGGTAAAGGGGGAAAGTGTGTGTGTGTGTGCCTGGCTGTGTGTGCGGGGGGAGATGGTCCTCTTCAGCACGGGCAGAAGAAACCCTAACAAGGAAACGGGAATGAAAAGGAAGGAAACAGAGGAGAGAAACTAGAGTTACTCTGCATTGGAAAGGAAGAAAAAAAAAAAAAAAAAAAAAAAAAGGATAAACAAGCAGAATCAAAAGCAATTATACAAATAAATCAACAGTGGGAAGGCGAGAGGAAAGGTAGAGGAGAGAGGAAAGGTAGGGTGCATCGGGGTGGGGGAGGGAGATAAAGGGGGAAATAATCTGAAAGTTACCAGGAACATTATTTAGCAGCAATTCCCCTTGTCCTTGTCAAAGCCAGAGACAAAAAAAAAAAAAAAAAAAAAAAGAAAGAAAGAAAGAAAAAAGAAGGCAACTATATGTGTATACATATATATACGTTCGTATATACACAGACACACATATGTATTTCTTAGCCTTTCCTAGGCAGCGGCAGCAACGGCAGCAGCAGCAGCAACAGCAGCAAGGTTTCCCCAGTGAAACCCGTGCTACTGAGCAGGCAGGGAGCAGGGAAATCGCGCTGCTAGGGGAAAGCTGGAGAGCAAAAAAAGCGTGGAACAATTGCAGAGAGAGACACACATACAGAGACACTCTCTCACACACACACACACAAAAAGCTAGTGAATAATTTTTGCTGCTATTTTTTAATAGTGGCCGCCATCAGCAGCAGCAACAGAGGAGAGCAAATCGGACAGGCCCCTCTTAAGAGAGGATTTATATATAGGTAAGTGTTGGAGATTTAAACCTACCCTTTGCGCCATCAGTCTGCGCTCCAATAAACTCCTGGATGTGTCGTATATTTAATATCCCAGTCCAGCAAAGAAAGTGATTTAGAGTGAAGAAGATTCCTTTTTTTTTTTTTTTTTCCGCAACCCACTTATAGACTTCTCCTGTCCTCCAATATGGGCAAATAATAACAACAACAACAACAATAACAACAATAATATATAAAAAAACAGTCAAGAACCACGATGAGTTTCTGTGTTTTCTTCTTTTTTTCTCTCTGTTTCTCTCTTTCCTTTTCTCTCTGTCTTTTTCCTTTTTTCTTTTTCTACGCCAAAAAAAAAAAAAAAAAAAAATTGTCAAGCCCCCAAACTGAAGGTTACGATCGGCCCGTCAGCAACCCACATGTAACCAAACTGTCGTGTCTCATGGCTTTTTGCCACTCCAGCTGTCAATCAAAGCCAGGGAATGTCAAGGTAGTGAATGAATGATGGTTGATGATGATGAAGAAGAGAGGAGGAATCTTTTTAACCCCGGTTTCTTCTTCCAGTAACTCCGCGCTCGGGTTTTGCCTTTTAGGATCGCTATAGGGTTGTTTGTTTTTTTTTTGGTTTTTTTTTTTTTTTTAAAGTACTGTGAAGGGGGGTGGGGAAAGATGCGAAGAAAAATGGAACAGTTTGCAAAGCCCGGACTTCCCCCGCTCTCCTTTTTTTTTTTTTTTTTTTTTTTTTTTTTTTTTTTTCCCTCCTCCTCCTCCCGGCAGGTATTTTGTCTCCCGCTCTCCCTCGCTCTCCGGGATGAGTGAGTGTCAGTAAGTGTTGGCAGGTTGGCTGCTGGCTGCCTTATAGAAGAGGCTCAGTTTTGCGGCGCTGATCGGCGGGAGAATGAAGTGACGGAACCCGGAAGTAGTGGTGGCCATAGCCAGTCCTGCAGCGCGGCGGCGGCGGCGGGGAGCGGCGGCGGGGAGCGGCGCAGCAGCCCCTGCCCCGAGCGAAGCAACGCGTGTAGGAAGGAGCGAGCGAGCGTGCGAGAGAGAGGGAGGGAGGGAGGGAGCGAGGGAGGAGGGAGGGAGGGAGCGAGGGAGGGGAGGAAGGACAGGGAGAGTGCGTGTGTGCGAGAGGGGGGAGAGGCAGGGGAAAACTGCAGAGAGCGAGAAGAAAAGTGCGATAGAAGCCCAGCCCCGGGTTGGTTCGCGCTAGATTATTTTAGCAACAAAATACCTTCCGATCAACCGCGATGGTTAGCGTCTGATTTATGCGCTGAATTATTTATTTAAATCGCCGGCTATCGCCGTTGCCGCGAACGGTATGCGAGTCCGGGGGCACGGAGAACTACAGCGCACGGGGCGGCGGGGGGGCGCAAAGTTGATCTTCCCCGGGAAACGAGCCTGCTCCGGCCGAGCGCTCGCTTCTCCGCCAGCACGTTCTGTTGCGAGCCTGGTTTCTTCCCTCTGACAATTCATTGTGCTTTTCTAAAAATTAATTTTCCAGGGCACGAAGAGAACGCCTCGTTTCAAACCGTGTTTGGCACCGCTCTTCATTAAGCGATAGCTGCTATCAAGCACGCTGTGGATGTCTTGGGGGGAGAGGCGGGGAGGTTAGGGGGGGATGGGGTGAGAGGGGGAAATCCTTTTCTAGTTTTGCGATTAGGCTGCCAGGCTTTGAAAAGGGCTTAAAACCAAAGTCATGCTCAGCCTTTTGTAGGAGAGATCCAGATGTTATGTAGATTTTTTGTTTGCATGTGCTTTTTGAGCGGATCCGGCGGAGAGCGCTGTATTTGTGAGTGTGTGTTGCTGGACTTTGCCGGGTATCGACGTTGCGCTTGTGGGATGTATGCTGCAGTATTAGCTCGGTAATGCCTTCTAATGGTAGTGCTAATTACAGTGGGGTTATTTAGCAAATTAAGTGAGATGATGCACCCCCCACCCTTGAGCACCAAATGAACTTTTCCAAGCACACACAGGCACACACACAGGCACACACACACACACACGTTAATTTTGGTGTGTTTCTCTCGCCCAATCACTTTGCTGGAGCTAAACCGTGCCTTACCTCAGAACAGTCAATTACCAGACCTACCCGGGATCATCAATCATGGGGGATGCTTGAAGTTTAGGGGAGGAGCGATGGTCAAACTATCGATTGCTGCAGTTTTGTCCTCCCCAACCCCCCACCCTCGTTCACGGTCCCTTGCACATAAAATCTAAACCAGACTATCCCGTTAATAGTAGGATTTATCAATGATTATGTACCCGGTTGCGAATGTGGCCTCATACATAGGTGGCTTTTAAAAATACGTGGCAGAAAAATATTATTAGTTCAGTTAGGTTTTAGACTGGTTTGCTTTTCGTGATGAGGACGATGATTTCAAGATTTTAAAAAAAATACATTTTTTTTTAACTTTAAGAAAATGACTCAAGGGGCAGTTATAGATATTTGGCCTGATTTTAATAGGCGTAGGGAATGAGCTCCAGAGGTCAATAAACCCCTCCAAAATGATGAATGATTGAGTACCTGCGATGATGATAGTGATTACCGGAGCAATTAAACAGTTTGATTAAATGAGCCATCATAACAATGATGTCTGCGGGAAATCAGCCCTCACATATAAAGAAAGATAGTGTGGAGGGCTGACAAACGCCAGTGGGCATTCCTGCGTGTTCCGATAGCGCCGAGCCCTGCAGAGCAGGGCTCTATTTACAAACAGGGGGTGGGGGGGAATCTGGAGCAAAGTCCCTCGCCTACTTATAGCCAGAATTGAACCCTGCTCAAAACCCGCCAGAAGCCGATGAGCAGACCCACTTTTTCCCCCCCTTTTTTTTCTTTTTTCTTCTTCTTCTTTTTTTTTTTTTTTTTTTTTTTTTTCTTCCTAAAGGATCTCCTCCAAGATGAAAGCTAGTCCTAAGAGCAACCGAATTGCTGTGACTGACTTTCACGGGACTGTAAAGAGAGGTGAGTAAAAAAGCCCTCAGTATGTAGATCTCTTTCAAGCAGTGGTTAAGTCGATTCATTTTGCAGGGAAAAAGGCAGTCTTCTTGTGCAGTATTTTATACTCTGTCGTATAAATCGGTAACGTAATTCAAAATATTCATGGTAATGAATGCTTGGCTAATCCTTTGGGTGCGCGGAGACCTACAGAGCAGTAGGTTATGCAAATCCTTTCCTACTTTTACAGCTGTAGTTTTCTAACAGATTTTTTAAAGAGATCCAGTCATCAGTGAGTGATATTTGGTTCCCCCCCCCCCCTCCCCGCTTCTACCCCTCACCCCAAAGCTGCCAGATTTCTAAACTTGCGTGGAATCATTTGGTTGTGATACAGCCCAAGCAGCCCACTTAGAGGATGTGGTTTAAATATTTGTAGCTTCCAAACTTTTTTTTTTTTTTTTTTTAACTGAGGCAGTGCAAACCCGGAGCCTTGCCTCTTGAGGTATACAAGTGTGTTCCTTGTAATGTGGCCGTGCAAGAGTAATCTAGCTCAATTGGAGACTCCATGTATTTGTTCAGACCTCAAGCTGTGGGAGAATTTAATCAGTTTTCCTCTCAAAAAGAAGTTTTTTAGATTACTTGGCTCCCTCAGAAAAAAGAGCTTCGTTGCACAGATTATAATTTTAGACGTATTTTCTTTTCTTCCATGATTCTGTTTCACAGAGCTGCCTGTAGGTCTCAGTTCTATTGACTAAGAAATTGTCAGAAAGCGATCTAAAAATCAAAGCCGAAAAAAAAAAAANCTCCTAAACTAATTAACCCCCTGCGTTGGCTCACCCTGCTGTGCATGTGTGTAATCTAGGACAGGGACCAACTTTTAAAAACGGTTTTAACTTGATAGAAAGTGAAAATTCATATGGTAAATGAAGGTCTTTCATGTTTCTCCTGTGTCTTTTTTTTCCCCTTGAAAAGAGTTGGAGCCTTTTTCCTCTTCTCTATCCCAGTGGATTAAAGCACACAGAGAACATGGTTTATAAAGCGCTACAGTTTAGCCATTAAAAAGGATTCTCGATTTAGCGCCCTTAAGTGAAAGTACTCAGCTATTAACAAAGATGCTTTTGGGAACTCGGAGAAAAATGGGATACGTGTGTGCAGGAGGTGGGGGCTTCCACATTACTGAGTCAGGTTTTATTTCTTTTTTTATTTCCTCCCCTTTCTTTCCAATTTGGTATCTTATTTCTTTTAAAATACAGTAATTCGAGGAAAATTAAATTGGTTAATTTCCATTTCTGGTGCATCACTTTCACAGTGCAGGCTGTTTCCAGGAAAAATGTGAGAGACGAGTTGGTGGTGGTGAGGAGTGGTGTTTGGGCTTTTTTCTGCACACCCCACACTTTCTTTTTTTTTCTTTCTTTTTTTTTTTAATTGTCTCAAAAGTCCAAAGAGAAATTAGGTGTCCGGTATGGAAGTGCATCTCAGTCAACAGCCAGCTCCTTTTGCCGAGGCTGGAAATGGTTTTAACAGGCGGTAAAATTTCATCTTGTGGTGTCAAATTGGGGTCAGTTTGGGGTTAGCGCTCTCAGTGTCCGAGCAGGAGCTGTCCAGCTGTGTGGGGATTCATTAAGGGCAAAAGATCCGTTTCAAGAAAAACAATACAAAGACAATCAGAGGGCTAAAGATCCCCTTCAAATCGCATTTTACAAGTGCACCAGAACAAATATGGACGCTGAAACCTATTCCCTTCAAAATCCCAGATCGGCTTCTTAGCTCTTGGAGGGACTGGGAGAGAAAATCCTCTAAAACTTAAGAAGAGTCTGTTTTCAATCAGCCTTTCCGAAGTGTGGCATCTTAGTCCTTGGCTGGCTTTGAGACATGCCTCTTTCGCTTCCACCCCCCACCCCCCTCCTCTGTTTTTCCACAGCCTTGCAAAAGCGGACAGCACAACAGGTAATATTTCAGATTTCAGGAATATATCCCATTGGGGATCTTAAACCCCTGTTCCGTACACGCGTGTGCGCCTAGCTGAAGATTTAATGCAAATAGAAAGTTCTCCGGGAGAAGCAAGCCAGGCTTCCACGAAGCCCCTATTGGACCCCTTCAGAAATGTTCTGCACTCTGCTCCAGTCTGATAGGTAATTTAGGCTAGATGGGTAATTTAGGCTACTTTACGGTTCCTAGCCGTCGTGGAAAGCACCTATTGCTAATCTGGTTTATTAAATTCGCGTGGTTTAAATCCTCTTAGCGTCCCTACATCTGTTAGAACAATTGACGCCTTGCTACAGGGACAAATAACATGAACCCTAATCTTGTTTGTAACTTTATTCAATGTTTGTTTGTTTGTGCGCTGAGTTCAAGTATTTTTGGATGATGCCATTGTGTTGGGAAACACAAAGGCTACATTTACAGACAGAACTCCCCACGGACGAGCTGAGGATATCGCGGAAAAGGATGAAAAATTTTGCATATTCGAGATGGCATTTTATCTTGAACTATCGTCCTAGGAAATGTGTCATATTTATTGAAGAAAGCAGTCTGCCTTTTAAAATCTGGCTGGGGGATTCGTATCACCACCACCCCAGTAAAATCCACAGGATTTTTTGTTTGATTGTGTTGTTTTACTTGCAAGGTGAGGTTTGGGGTGTAAATAATACATTTTCCATTTTTAGAACCAAGATTGTAACACAGTGCAGGCTTCTACCCCCCAAATCGCTCTTATCACACTTGTATTTTCTTTTCCGGTTAGTTCTTACAACTTGACTCACTTTTTATTCGTCTCAGCCCACTGTGATTCTCCTCCGACTTCCCGCAGCTGCAAGATTTTCGAGGTCTCATCTCGGGTGCCTCTGTGAAATCATGCGCATTTTAGCTTCTGCAGACCGCTGGGTCCGTTTAGCTCCTCGCCCTGGTTCCTCCCCACCCCTACTATCAATCGCGTACATGGCTTTTCAGCAATCTATTATTTTTCAAAAATCTTTCCAGAAAGTCAATGGTAGCCCATCACGGTGAACTTTTCTTGACCTCGACTGCGGTATGCCTGAGATCTTTGGGAGCTGGATTAGGAGGAGGTTCATTTACTTACCTGTTAACTTCCCTTGTAACTCTTTTTTTCCACCCCTCCTTCCTGCCCATCCCCCAGGAACACGTCC
>WAAF01020898.1:58836-121058 GCA_013400475.1 Tricholaema leucomelas | reverse complement strand
CCCCCCCCCCAATAACTTCACGAAGTAACAATGATCGGGGGGCTCTTTTCCTTCCATACGCCCTTTTGCCCCCCATCCCGGGGCTGCAAGGACTCTAACCCAGCGCTGCTGGGCCGCCCCCGCGGGCTGCCTGTCCCCTGGCGCAGAGCGGCCGTCCCATCGGCAGCCCTCTAGCGCTATCTGGCGGGGCTCCAACACGATCCCGACGCTCCTCTTTCCGTGGGCTGGGGCCTCCGCGCCGTTCCGCGCTCCGTGTTCGCGATTACAGAGCGCGAAATGGCACGGGGCCCCTGACCGTCGCGGAGCGGAGCCTCTGCCTACGATTCCCAAGGGGATTTTGGTCCCGTGTGCTCCAAACACATCTGAGCGTAGGTTTACCTCACGTGTGAAGGGGCAGTGTCAGAGGGGGGTTAATTTTCCCCCCTTTTTTTCCGTGTCTCAGGGCTGGGAGGTTTGTAAAAGCGTAGATCATAAATACCCGAAGTGCGTGTTTCCATCATAAAGCAGAAAGAGAATACCGGCCAGGGTTTCCCACTAACGCCGTGAAGGCTGTTTCCACCAGGGTAGTCTAAAACCTAGTTTGCATTTGTTCGAAGAAGCCCGAAGCGTTAACAAAATCCATCTTTCCGATGTGACATCGTAACAAAAAGGACAGTTAGGGCAAACTAAATCGCTTTAGTGCAATATCAGAGCATCCGAGAAGGCACCAAACTCTGCTTAGAGCTTTCTGGTCTCGCTCTACTCAAAATGCTCACTTTTGTTCTCCAGCTGCCTATAAAACTCCAGAAGAGAAGTGCTTTCATTTTTACATTAGAGTTCTCGGTCCGAAGAGAACAATATCCTCTTGCCTCTTTTCAAACGATACGGCGACTCTCACAACACACAGGCAAAGCACCAATCTCCCTTATCTCCCCCCCCCCCCTTTTTTTTTTCTTTTCCTTTCCCTTTCCCCAAGAGCTGCTCAGCCCATTGTTTGAAGTGGAATTCAGCTCGCAGCCCAAAGAAAAAGGAGGAAAAAAAATTCGAAGAGTTTGGTATTGCACGGAGAAAGAGATGACAAAATATTGTAGCGTGTTTCCTAGAAGTACGTTCTAAGGCCCCGCGGTGTGTTCCCGAAAGAAAGGTTGTTTTCCCCCCTCTCACCCCCCAAAAGATTACGATCGCCTTTGTACGTCTTCCTTTTGATCCCACAAAGAGAATGCAATATACATATAAGTGTTTGCTCTTCATACAAGACGTGCAATGAACGGTACAATGAGATATACTGCCGGTTAGTCCTCATAATGCTTAGTTTTGCTGTAATTAATTGAAAACAGTTATTAGGTCGTCATTGGCAATAGCGTAAATAATTGCAGCAGATTTTTACTTAAAATTGACCGGTCGCAGAGTGATAGATCGATTCGAGGTATAAAAATGATGTATCAAAACATCAATGTCGATTATTTGAAATATTGTAGTCGAATCTTTTTATTGCTTCATCGGTTAAGTGTCTGAAAGTGCTGTGTTCCAACATATATTTATGTTGTCAATACTGTCAAAACTGTCAGTTTTATTACAGTGGATTTGTAATACATTTCGGATTTGCTCATTTACATAAAATGTCCACCCCAGATACTCCTCCTTTTCCACATCTCTGGAAATCTATGTGAGTTTAATGAAAGGATTCAGGATTCAGAGCTAGGGGGAAAAAAAAAAAAAAGAAAGAAAGGGGAAAAAAAAAGAAAAGAAAAAAAAAAGTGGAGATATTGCTCCATTAAGTCCAGTTTAAACATCTTCGGAAAGCTCGGGCTTATTCTAACTTACCATAAGAGGTATTTCCTCCCCTCCCCCCTTTTTTTCCCCGGTAGAATTTAAACACTTTTCTACTTTCACATCTGAATTAAACCCTTCGGGAGAATTGAGAAGCAGTACAGGGAGGCAGAGGGGAGATCAAGCACACCTGTGTGTGCCAAAACCCTCCCGAAGAGAGCGGCAGCCCCTCGAAGCGCGCACACTCGCGCTGCGGTTTGCATCCTGCTAGAAAGAAGACAAAAGGAGCAGTAAATATGTGTGTGATCTTTTCTAACCGGTTTGCAGCCCAAAGGAAAATCACAAATTCGAAGCAGTACTGGGTTGTTGATGTCCTGTCCCCCCCCCCCCCCCCATATTATCAGGTTCCGATCTAGTCTGATTATTCACTTTAACTGATTTTTTTTATTATCACGGTCTCAGACATTGCTCTCTAATTTTCTCCGAGAGCCCATCTAAGGGATAAAAAAAGTCAAGAATAAATAAATCCGTTTACACATTAAACTCTCTTGGATTGAGCAAACAGTACAATTAGACAAGTAACTTTATTTCGCAACCGTTTCGGTAGGATAGTGTTGTTTTAAAGGCGTTGGTGAGATAGGCTTGGGGAGTGTGTGACCTCGCTTTTTTCTTTCCTTTTCTTCCCCCCTATTTTCCCCCCTCCCTTCTTTTTTACAGGGATCTGTGTTTAAAGAGATGCTGAGTTCACAGGGGAGAAGGAAAGGTTGGTTTGGGGATCGGCAGCACGCCTGGCAGGTATTTTAATGACTGCCCATTCATTTGAACGCTTCAAATTTCTCTAGTGGGTGGGTTTGTTTTTTTCTTCCCTTCCTATCCAGAATATCTTCCCTAGACGAAGTATGATTTCTGTTGCAATTCTTCTGTATGTTTGTGATAACTTCTGAGGTAAATTGAGAAGTAAGCTGAGCAAAAGGAGGAAATCGCCCCTGGGGTGCTTTGTTTACTTAGGTTTGTAAAATCCTGCTAGGAGATGGTTTCCTCAGTGTGTAGCAAGTGTTTCTTCAAGAAATTCATCAGCTCTTCTACAATTACTTCGAGAGAAGAGAGCTGCCATCACTTTCTCACATCCCAAGGTGTTGCATGAAGGAGAGAAGAAAAGGCTGGAGCATTTAATTATAATGGGGGGTGGGGGTAATGGAGTCTGCAGAAAGCCATCCCAAGCCTGTACCTGGAAAAGGAAGACCTCCAAGGGTATATGTGGGAGCCGTGTGGTATTTCGAGATGGGGAAAAGGACCCCATCTTGTGCAGTAATTAGTCTGAACAATAAACATAATTGGAATAAAATCAGTTGGAAATTCCTGCGTTTTTAATTACGTTTCATTTTGTGGTAAGCCGTAAAATTATGAATGCGTCTCAATTAAACACTATCCACTTGTAAAGCATTTAACAACAATTATTCCTTAATCAGTTGGAATGTTAGCCACAAATGGTGCTGTTAAACATCAAAGGGACGCCTTAGACGTTACCTTTTAGTCATAAGTAAGAGGATTAATTTCTATAATTAGAGGGGATAAATATGTGCATAAATACATCTATTTAATTTTTGTACACGTTCTCCTCTTGTCTGGGGGAGGCGAGGATCCCTGACACCGCCTACACCGCGAGCTCTACCCCGGCTCAGAGGATGCGACCCGGGGCGCGGCGGGGCGAGAATTCTCCTCGGAGGCCCGATCCTGCGCTTAGCTCCGCACCTCTCCGCGGGTGCCGGACATCCTCCGCCACCACATCGGGCACATCATCCCGTCATGGGCACAGGGCTTTGGGGTCATTCGCAGCTCTCCCTGTCTTTTATTTGCGTTGTTCTTTAAGGCACCTGGGGTCTACCTGGCGTTCCAGCTCCCTCGGGGACAGTTTGCTGCCCCCAAACGAAGCTCAAGATTTGAGTTGAACACCGCAAATAAAATTAGCATGACCTTGATTACACCCTGCATGAATATCTCATTTACCTAATGACTTTGTGTCACGTACGCAGAGGGTCAATTTCCTTTTAACCTTTCCCATTGCTGCAGTAAGCATTCTTTTATAATCAATGGCTGTTTGAATAATCAATTCACATTTTATGATCCCTGACAAACTCAATATACGTGTGCCTTGTTTCAGCAAAGCAGCCGACCCTTTTCCGCGCCGTTCGCACGTCCGAAGAGTTTGCGACTCCCCTCACCGTCTCCCCGAGAGCCACCCCGGGCCGTCCAGGCAGCCGCTGCCGGGCTCGGCGGGAGGCTGCGGAGCGCCGCGCCGCCCGCCCGGCCCGCAGCGCCACGGCCCCGCACAGGGCCCCGCCAGGCAGCCGTGCCTCCCCGGGAGGATGAGCCCCAACGGGAAGTCACGGCGACGTCCGGCAGGCCCTCTCCAGTGCTGGGCACTCACTTTCACGTGTTTTCCCAATCGCTCAAACCCAAATGCGCGGTTTTCCCCCTTCCCTCCTCTCCGTCCCGCCCGGTCTTCATCCCAGGAGGAGGCAATGTGCACGACGAAACCCAGGCTCCCGGAGCTGTGCCCCCTTTCTGCATCTGTCGAGGGAGGACGAAATTCTCTCGGCTCTGCAGCTGATGGCAGGCGGCTGCCGGACCGCCCGACCTACTGAAGGGTTTCTGAGGGAAGCGTGGTGTCCTCGGCCACGTCGGCACAGGGGAAACCTTGACTCAATCTTGGCGCTAGATCAACTGTCCCGCTGACTTTCGCCAGCCCCTCGTTGCCACCAGCCCCCTTTACCGCTTCTCCCATCTGCCTCCAAGCTAGGGGTCAAGGGAACTTGTCCCAGAAGCGTTGCCCTCAAGCACAACTCGAGTGCAGCAGTATACACGGGAGAGGAGGGGGTTAGGGCAAGCTGAACTTTGCGAATTTTTTTTCTATAAGTAGCACACATTTGCTGTGATCTATGGTGTGAGTCAGGAACTGAGACTTATTGCAACCCTGTTCTCTCTATTGGATAATTAATGCTGATTCATAGCGGTTTCTACCTACGAATGTGTGTTTCGTTTTTCTCTGCAGGGTCCATGGTTCTTTGGTATGTTGTTATTCCCTGAAAGGTAATTGCACTTGATATTCTCTCGGGGAAGGCTCATTAGCCAAGGGCAGGGTGGCGTTGCCAATCTCAGACTCTTTCAACAATTCAATGCAAACATTTGCCCCAGAGGTTTAGTACAGCACTCCCAGCTCACGAAACAGCCCTTGGATACAGCATTTCCCTTAAGAAGCCTTATGTCTGAAAAGGAAAAACCCACACACAGAGAGACACAAACACATATATATTTTACCCACGCAGGAAACATTTTAGTTTAGAGGTTTTTAGTTTAACCCCTCACTGTAAGCGGTCAAAGCTACACAAGATCAAACACGTTGCATAGGACTGCAGGGCTTCATCCTCCCTGTTATCAGAAGATAATCAGGACACCATGGTGGATGAAACAGTAGAAAAGGCACCACATGTCCCACTCCTCTGTATACACTCTTTTACACTTCCATAATACGTGCAAAATGTAGAGTGAAAACACTTTCCCACTGCCCACCCTTACAGACCCACACTTGACTTCTTTCTCACACATGCCTTCTGTCATCTCTTTGGCTCTTTTCAACTCTCCTGCTAAATTAATTACCTCACTAATGCAAGGCAATGAAACTCGACTCTAAGGTAAGTTAGGGAACGTACATTAGTTAATACCTACTATTTCATGAAGGTGAACCCTCCATGATTGTTCTTATTTTATATTTTTCCTCTGCTGTTCGTAATTCTGAAAATCTCATTCTTTCATTTAAGTCTCGTCAGGTTAAGCAGGATAATTCACAGTAACATTGCAAGAATGGAGAAATCCACTTCTCACAGGAGAAAATGGTCTCCACAGGACCGATGAAGAGGAAGCAGAAGGACAGCATCTAGGCTTAACAAGTTCTGGAACATAATCAGGTTTTTCTATGTTAGAATAAAACAAATCTGGGTATCTGTATTCCTGGTGAATTGGATGGTCTGTTCTCCTTGGCAGTGGTGTTAAAGGGCAGACACCAAACTACAAACCCTATGTCTAAAAGTGTGAATCTTAGTGTGTTTACATATACCCATTTGCCATTTTTTTCCCATCACAGATAGGCAATAAACTCAAGAAGCAAGACTCATCTGTGCTATATCGCCATTGACTTTAATGCTACTTTATTAGAAAGGAAATTGTCCTACAGTGTGTGACTACACAACAAGAGGTGCTCCAAAAGGCTCAATATTGAGCTGTTACTGGTTTTAATCCTCACTTATCAGAAGCACTGCCAATCTGTCCATAGGCCTTACCTATTAGTGGGACCAAAAGCTAACAGAAAAACAACTCAGTGCTGCGAATCTTTGTCAACAACATTTGCCATGCTGACAACCTTCAGTATCCTCAAGGCAAATTGACTGAAGGAGGATATGACTGAAGGAGACAGGGCAGGATTCTGTGAGGTGGTTTCGTAGGATGCCAGGTCTGACTGTGTGAAGCTTTCCGGGTCCTACTAATGGTAAATGTGGACAGTCATCACCCTTGCAGTAAGCTCTGGTTCTTTAATTCATACTTTGGTGATTCACAGCCATGGGTTTTTGTTTGGCACTTTAAGTATCTCTGTGTCATGGTGGCACCTTCTGCTTTTTCAAAATGAACAGGCTTTTCAGGGATGAAGCATGTTCAAGTTAATGTACTAATAGATTGCAATTTTTAAGTAGATGGTAAATTCATATCTTGTCTCTTCTGCATCCATAAACCACCCCTAATACTTCTATTGATCAATGACATAAATAGCTCTAGCAGAAGGTTTTATTTGATGTAGATAAACACAAACAGCACTGAAAAAAAAAAAGCACACAAGTGATTGTCCTGCACTCTTACCTCGAGGCTATATTATGATCACAATAAGACATATCTAGGCATGTGTCAGACTGGATAATACTATTTCTTGGGTGTTTGAGGGCACACGACTTTGCCTTGGACTTCACAACAGCTGAGACATGTCGTTTAAAAACATGGCCCTGGCTTTACTGAAAAATAACCCTACTAAACTAGGTGTAGCTCTTAACCTATATATATGAGGTATTAAAACAAACAAAATCCAAATAAAATAAACCTGGCAAAACCCCTGCTTCACATTAAATACTCAGATAGTTTTATTTTTATTATTCATGAGGAAAAGCTAAAAATAAACATTTGAGATGTTTTTCTCTTTTATGGAAGAGCTGATGAAACTATTCATTTGAAATGAACTCTTGGATGAATGCAGCCGTATTTTCTGGGCTCACATCTCTTATTCCTGCTTGGGAACCCCACATCAGACCAGGACAGTGCTATCAATCCCTCAAGAGGAAGTGCTATTTACTTCAAAATATTCACCAAGAATAGCTTAGGCAAACAGTTTCCAACCTAAGGGTGATTCACAACGTGTTCATTTGGGCATTTCATTTTAGTACTGTTGATGTCACTGGTCACCTATCACACTTGCTCTGTTTCTCTGTAGATTGGTTGAAATTACTTGAACAGGAGACTAAATGAGTAATAACAGCGCCCTAGAAATATTCCTGTCTGTGTCCACGTGTTTTGGTTTTGTACAGATATTCACTGAAAGCCTGACTCTGCTTCAGTTCCCTTTGATAAGAACAGGATTTGATCCATAAAGGAAAAGCTCTCACAGAACACTCATTCAAAGAAAAGTGCTGCTTGCTTTAATGCTCGTGTACATGATCACAAACATGATCAAAACAAGAGCCATCTGAACTCCCTAGAGCTGCTTTGTAAATAGGGTTGTAGTACGAACCCAGGAACATAACCAGCTTTGTCACTGTAGGTTAATTTCAGCTTTCAAATATTATGGAAAATCATCAACTGCCTTTCCCTCCCTTTCCTCACTTTAATTTCACATCACTTCCCCTGGCAAATGGCTTTGGAGACTTAAGTAAGATGTTATACTTTGATCCAAAAGCAAGTTTTCTTTTGCGGTTGTTCCCGGAATTCATTCATTGAAGAAGGCCCTATCTGCAGCCAATATGTTCATGATAACTGTTTGCTCCCAAAACAAGCAACATAGCATGATTCTTAGCATTTGAGAGAGGCATTGCTTTCATTACATAACCCTCTACATGCAGCAAAAAGCATACAAGGATTTCAGCCCTGCTTTCCCTGGGCACTTAACAGCTCAACGGACTTTTTCAAGCATGTAGAGGATGGGATTTGGACCTGTTGTGCTGCAGCTATTATACTTTTAGATGGATTATTTAGTTTTCTAGGAAAATGTGTGTTATTACAGCATCATTCATAAAGTGGAGAATCATTCTGCTGGATTTCCCATAGCCACAAAAGGAAGGCCCACCACTTTCTCTAAATAAAGCGTCAGCAGTGAACAGTCACAAGGCAGAAGAATGAACTCTTAAGTTTTTCTCAGATCTGGAGATCTGAACTGTCCTAAGGCTTGGAACAGTTTAGTCTTGGTATTTCTTTCTGAATAAAATACTGAGTAAAAGAATCTCTCTTCCAAAGAAACATGCTAAACAATGCTGATGTGAACTCAGGGCCAGAGAGAAAAGAGTCAAAAAGGGTTCACAGACCTCTTTCTCTTCACTTAGGCAGGGGTAACTGTAGTTAAGTTGGACTAGCAGTGATGTAGAACTGTAGTAAGGTGAGAACTGCCCAATTTATGTCTAAGTAGATAGTACTGCTTTACACAGAGTTTACTTCACTAAACAGGCTGCAAATAAACACGGAAGCAAAGGACAAATGAGCCACATTACAAGCAAGCTTGCATGCAGAAAAAGGTAAGTGTAAATTAGACTTGAATATCCATGAGTCACAAATCATTGACAGTTTGAAATAATGCAAAACAGCTTTAATAAATGAGGTTAAGGCAAGGGAGACTAAAGAAAGGCATCGCTAAATCAATAGCGGTTTGATTGTGCATATACTTGTAAATTGTGGTTACAGTTTTTGTGACATAGGGGAGAAACAGCTCACATGCAGCGAAGAGGGGGACACATAAATATCCTTTTTGAATGCCTTATATTTTTGCAATTCAGCATGTACTTGGAGACCTGCCACATACAAAGTGACCAGATATCATTTTTTAATTTTTCCCCTTGGAGAATTATAGTTTTCTTTGAGTATTCAATCTCCTGCCTTGTGTTGCTTAGCATGACAAAAAATAGGCAGTTGTCAAAAATACCTGAGCAGCAATACTGTAAACCAGAATAATTACTTATTTCACTGGACTTCAGGAGAAAGAGCACCTGCTAATCAAAGTGCTGTCATAAAATCATAGCTCGTGGAGGTTATCTACTTGTTTCAGAGAATTTAGGTCTCAGAAGGGGGAAATCAGATGAGTTGCAAGTCTCAGAGTAAATTGCTGGAGCACAGGGATTTAGAAGAATGATAGCTTGAAGGATGGCCAGCTTGACCATTTAAATTAGAGCTTGTTCATTTTTTGGGGGCTGTAAGCATCAATAAAGTATTGAATCTGGTGTCTTATTTGTGAATTCTGTGGATATTTGAAATCGAATGCCTTAAAATGTTGATGAGAACATGGAACCAAAAGGCAAAACTGCCAGAAGTGATTTTCCTGTTTAAAATTACTCCAGGGTGTTTGTTTTTCCTAAGGGTTTATATTCTGATTACTTAACACTCACTCTAATATACTGATTCCCTTTCTTCAATGTTCTTTACACCCGGTGTGACATCCTTACTCTCTGGCATGACAGATGAAGCTTCAGTGGGTCAATTGAAGCTAAATATATACATTTACCAATACTGATAGTAAAACCGGGCACAAATATCAATTTGGGGATGTTATAGGCTACTCTGGTTCTTTAAGAAGAGGCACAAGACTTCTTGCAGTGCCGCCTTTAAAAGCATCCACTCGACATGAATGAAGCTGGCAATTAGCTCATGTCAAAACATTGTAGAAGGAGAAACCCAGATGTCGAATATCTTAGGAAGGGGATAACCTCGTGTCCTCTCCAATCCCCTGGATGAGCTTGTCAGAAGCTGATGTCTCTCATGCCATCATAATATCAAAAGATACCTGTATGTGCCATGTGTAAATTCAGAGAGCTCTCTGCAATAGATTCTTTAAATCTGTGTATTCCTCAGCAGGAATAAACAATAGATAAGTTAGAGAGAGAGACTCAGGAATGTTAAAGGTCAGATTACCATTTCAGGGATGTTTCCTTTTGACCTTCAGAATCTGTGGAGAGAGAAATGAATCACCCCTTAGGAAGAGCAAAAGGGAAAGCTACCTCATGGGCATAGCAGAGAGCTTGAAATCAACGATTTTGGGTTTCCTTCTGGCTCTCTCACTGTGACTGGTCAGGTTTAGCAGAGGTTTATTCCACATCACCCTCCATGATCTGTAAAATGGAGCTCACAATACTCAGCTTTGTGCTGCCACGACATGGAATTTATAAGAAAACATGAGAAACCAGCGTGTGACTGGTACATCAATTTTGGAATCCCTATTCAAATCTCTGTCTTTAGACTACACAATGATTCAGGCTTTGTCTGTTTATAGCCTCTTGCACCTTCAGCAAAGCACAGCATCTTCATTTCAAAGAGTAACTCCCATCTCTGTGCATTGGGATTTATTGTCCAGAGTGGGTGTGCCTGTAAGCAATGGAAATAAATACCAAAACTTTTCTAGACTTGCACTGCATCCATCACAGGGAATGTGAATGTTGCTTAAAAGAAATGTGATTCTCCAGGATGGGTTCAGCTTGGAGTAGCTACTGCATTACTTATGAAAATAGATCAGTGGATCAGTGGTGTTCCAGGCTGTTCTTCAGTTCAGCAGAAGACTGGCAACAGGCTGGGTTAGGTCAAAGTTTCAAAGGATTGGCTTATTTTTATTTTCTGGCAAATTATTTTTTCCCAAAGGGAAAAAAAGAAAAGAAAAGAAAAGTGCAAAATTAGTGCAGCCAAAGAGCAAAAATCTCTGCAGTCCCCTGAAATATGACTAATTTTATCAGGATTTTTATTTTTACTTAATTCTTGGATTTTTTTAAATCTTCTTTCTGTGGTTTTCCGTGTTTCCAACTGTCTCTACTAGTCATCTGTAAGTCCTTCTGTAAGACTACCAATACTGATTTCTGGCCTGTGATATGCAAACTTTTACAGACCTAATATGTTGTACGTGACCTGAAGCACACAGTGTAGCAGCTCGTATCACAGAATCATAGAATCACAGAATGGTTTAGGTTGGAAAGGGTCACAGAGCTCATCTGCTCCAACTTCTCCACCATGGGCAGGGACACCTCTCAAGAAGACTCAGCTGCTCAAGCCCTCATCCAACTCGGCCTTGAACATCTCCAGGCAGGAGGCAGCTACAGCCTCCCTGGGCAGGCTGTTCCAGAATCTCACCACTCTCCTACTGAAGAACTTCTTCCTAAAATCCAGTTTAAACCTACTCTCTCTCAGTTTCAAACCATTTCCCCTTGTCCTGTCTCTAGACACTTGGATGAAAAGTCTCTCTTCAGCCTTCCTGTAGGATTCCTTCAGCTATTGGCAGGCAGGTCTAAGGTCCCCACAGAGTCTTGCCTTCTCCAGACTGAACACCCTCAGCTTCCCCAGTCTACCCTCATAGCAGAGGTATTCTAGCCCCTGGGTCATCTTTGTGACCTCCTCTGGACTCCCTCCAGCAGCTCTGTGTCCTTCTTTGGCTGGGAAGACAGGACTGGAGGGAAAGTCTCAGCAGAGCAGAGTCAAGGGGCAGAATCCCCTCTCCTGCCCTGCTGCCCACACTTCTCTAGCTGTATCCCAGCACACAGCTGCTTGCTGGGCTGCATGAGGGCACTGCTGGCTCCTGGGGAGTTTCTTATCCATCAATACACCCAAGTCTCTTTCTTCAGAGCTACTCTCAAGAGTCCACACAGGAAGTTCCTAGTACATCACTTACATTTCTAACCAACTATAATACAAACAGCTTCCCTCAAATACATAATGTACCCACAGGTTCTCTATTGCTGACAAAATAGCACAGCTCTGCTCTCGAGGTATATGTGCCTTATAATTTTTCCTTACTGAATTTAATCCAAAATGCTAATGATTCTGGAGTAAAAAGAAAATAATTCTGTAATACATCTTGTCTTTAGAGAAAATCTGGTAATTGCCCAACTGTCTTTGTCAGTACAGTATTACATCAGGTGTGACCAGGACTTTGCATGTGTCAACAAGTGAATTTGTCTCTTTCTGTTACTTCAAATTATAGGAGGCAGAGATGTAATCCTCGCCAATCAATTGGAAAGAAAAATGCTTTACCTTTTGTTGTTTCAATGCCATCTGTTGAAAGAAACCAAATGCCAAGCTTACTATAAACACAGGGCATTCAAATGGATTTTTAATTTGGCTTGCCTTATTTCAAGGTGAGCAACGCATTTCTATAGCCTCTGACTTCTTTACATGAATTATTATGTACTGCAAGTGACATCTACTGGAGAAAGCAGAGCTAAATGCTGACTTTATAAACTTCCTTTTTTTTTTTTTCCCCTTCTTTGCTTTGCTATTAAAAGGGCCTCCCCTCCAGGAAATACAGCTGTTATTTAATAGAAACCTTGCATCTCTGCCCATCAAAATGCAGTTATGTAAGTGCTTTCAGGATAAAGTGAAACTGTAAGACTGTCTTTTTCATGATACAGGAGGTACAGAAGGCTTTTGCTTTTTGATTTTTTTTTTTCTCCTTTATAGAGAAGCTGTTAATACCATCACTTGTCTGAGTTTACAGGAAAAGACTTTTTGAAAGTAACAACTGTTTGATCACAGTGTGTAGCCATCCTTGGTGCTATAAAATTGCCCACTCTGTTTTATAACAATATTCACCAAAAGAAATGTGGCTACAGGTTCAAGTTTCAAGCTTCCATGTTGACAGATGTTACATTTAAACATAAAGTTACTTGAAGACCTAACGCAGAACCATACTATTTCCAATAGTATTGACAACATTGCCTCAGAAGTCTGACTTCCTAGGTACTTTTAACATTACAGAATCACAGAATGTTAGGGGTTGGAAGGGATCTCCAGAGTTCATCCAGACCAACCTCCCTGACAAAGCAGGATCACTTAGGGCAGGCCGCACAGGAATGGATTTAAGCTGGTTTGGAAAGTCTCCAGAGAACGAAACTCTACCATTCCTTTGGGCAGCCTGTTCCAGTGCTCTGTCACCCCCACCATACAGAAGTGTCTCCTCATGCCCAGATGGAACCTCCTGTGTTCTAGCTTGGACCCCTTGTACCTTGTCCTATCACTGAGCAGCACCAAAAAGAGCCTAGCACCTGCATCTTGACACCCACCCCTCAGATACTGACAGACCTTGATCAGTTCCCCTCTCAGCCTTCTCTTCTCTAGACTAAACATCCCCAACATCCCCAGGGCTCTCATTCTCTCTTCAGAGCAGAGATATTCAAGTTCTTTCACCATCCTTCACCATCCTTGTAGTCTCTGTTGGAATCTGTCCAGCAGACCCCCATCTCTCTTAAACTGGGAAGCCCTAAAATGATATTACAGGTGCAGCCTCAGCAGGGCAGAGCAGAAGGGGGAGGAGAATCTCTAGACCTGCTGACCGCTCTTTTCTTAATGCCCACCATGATGCTGTTTGCTGTCTTGGCCACAAGGGCACAATGCTGTCCATGGAGAACTTCCTGTCCACTGGAACTCCAAGGTCTTTCCACGGTAACAGCTTTGCAGCAGGACAACTCATAGTCTGTTCTGATGCCTGCTGTTATTCCTGCCCAGATACTCTGCACTTGTCCTCATTGAACTTCATGTGGTTCACCTTCGTCCAGCTCCCAGACTGTCCAGATCTAGTTTGCTGTTGGGACACTAACTCACAAATGCCTGCACTAGGTTAACCCCCCTCTAAACCATAACAAAATCTCAGGAACACTGGGAGCAATGCAGAAAGCATTGAAGTGAACTCAGTGCCACTCAGATCTTCTGGGAATGTCACTACTTCTTAGAATCATGGAATCATAGAATGATTTGAGTTGGAAGAGACCTAGGTCACCTAGGCCAGCCCCCTCTGTAGTCAGCAGGGGCATCTTCAACTAGATTTGGTTGCCCAGGGCCTCACCTTGACTATCTCCAGGGATGGGGACTCAACCACCTCCCTGGGCAACCTATTCCACTGTTCCACCACCCTCATGGTAAAGAACTTGTTCTTAACATTCACATGTAATATTCTTATTATGGACTCTTTAATTCTTGCTTACAAGCCAGTTGAAGTCCTTGTCTAAACGAAGCATCAAACAATCCAAACTGTTCCTGTTTGATTCCATCGGAGTGAAGCCTAAACAACAATTTCAGTCACTTTCAAAAATAACTTTTAAAAGTACTTTAAAAAGATTTGCATTGGCAAATCCCTTCTAAAGCCACTGAGAATTTGGGAGAAGTCTCCCTAGTGTAGACCAAACTCTAGGGTTAAAATGCCTATTCCCCACCAAGCGTGGGAAAGAGTTTCTGAGCCAGAGAAAATCAGTTCAGAAAGTAAATCAATAGCTAGCAGCCATTTAAGGATTTGTATATCTAATGCTGATCTTAATTTAGTTGTAATTTCTTCCATCAAATATATTTCCATTTTATTTTATAAGAAAAAATTGTTTTTGAAGGTTAGGCTTGAACACAGTGAGAAGGGTCAGCCTTTTATGCAGCAATCAAAAGGAGATAGATTTGTCTGTTTGGAGCAAGTGCAGGAGGAGTGATAGCAATAATTGTTGAAACAAGATTAAGTGGATAATCTGTATGGAACATGTCTGTGCCTGATTGTCCCTTCTAGCACTAAAAACCCTAGGGAAGAGGCCAAAGGATTTCCATATAGAGATGGCTCCTGAATTGTTCCAGTGCAGGTGAGTCTTTCTCTACTCTGTGGCAGAGCAGACTCCAGAAATCACTTTCAGACCTTCTGGATTCTAGACTCCAAAATGATCTATGTGGAGGTAGATCTGTGTTCACCTGTACTCTAGGTTCTTGGCACATTGCTCCATCCTTTGGCAATGTTGCATATTAATTTCTCAAGCTTCCCTAGCCAGTGAATATTTTCCACAGGAGCTACGAATGAATGTGAGAAAGCTGTTTCATGTTTTGTCCTTACCAATAACCTCCTTTCTACCCTTTCTCTATAGAAGCCCTCAGGTTTCAGGAGTGCTCATTTGGAGTCCTGAGAGGGTGATGCAATAAGTGATGGATAGGAAGAATGGAGATCTGAATATGCAGAGACTTTCACAGAATCACAGAGTTGTCAGAGTTAGGAGGGACCTCAAGTATCATCTAATTCCAATCCTCCTGCCATGGGCAGGGGCACATTCCACTAGATCAGGTTGTCCAGAGTCACATCCAGCCTGGCCTTAAAAACATGCAGTGATGAAGCTTCCACTACCTCCCTGAACAACCTGTGCCAGTGTCTCACCATACTTGTGGTAAGGAACTTCTTCCTAACATCTAACCTAAAATAGCCCTCCTCTAGCTTGGATCCATTCCCCCTAGTCCTATCACTACCTGACATCCTAAAACCGATTTTCATCTTCAGTCTTGGAAAACTAGCAAGGGTTCTAGACTTTTGGGAAACAAAACTGGGAAGATTATGATGACACTCAAAACTACATTGATTTTAAAGGATGAAGGTTTCCTGTTAGAACTAGTGCTCTCTGAACAGGTAGTACGCAGAGCTGCAATGGGTTTAGCTAACTGAACTGGACCTCAAGCTTTGGCTTTGGGGAGTAATCCATGGTCTACAATATTGTGTCTCACCTAAGTGCTCATCACTGGCAACTGCCAGAAATTAATTCCTGTTGTCTGTATGATTTGAGGTCTGTCCCCTCACAGCAGAGGCTGAGCTCCTCAAACAGGTTTCCATTTCTGACCTAAACTAAGCTTTTCAAACGTTAAAATCAAATCTCACTATCATCTCCTAAGCAGTGCTTGCCAAATGCCTTACAAATGTCTAAAATAGACAGACGTTTTTAGAATCTGAAAGGGGTACATAGTCTAAAAAAACAGGCCTGCACAATTATCTCACTTTTTGCTGCAAAAAGGCTCCAATCATTTTTTTGTTTCAGCAATTTCATTTTCATTATTTTCTCTAGCAACTGCTAAATACAGCAGGAGTGAGAATGGAGATTGCCCGTTGGAGAATCAGCTCTGATCAGACTCTGCTTTTACAGTTTGGGGCATTTATATTCATGCAAGTGAGGCATAAAGTGGTGGTGGTGGAAAGATTAAAGCAGAACTACATATCCTGTTTTGATACTAAGTACCTCTTCAGAATGATTGTGATGCATGTGCTAGCTGTCAGAAAGGAGAATCACAGAACTGTCAGGCTTGGGAGGGACTTCAAGCTGCAACCCCCCTGCCATGGACAGGACACTCTCTAATAGATCAGGTTGCTCAGACCCACATCCAGCCTGGCCTTAAAAACATCCAGGGATGAGGCTTCCACCACCTCCCTGGGCAAAGTCTATCAGTGTCTCAGCACTCTCATGGTGAAGAACATCTTCCTAAGGTCTAATCTAAATCTGCCCTCCTCTAGCTTGGATCCATTTCCCCCTAGTCCTGTCACTACCTGAAATCATAACAAGCCCCTCCCTAGCACTAAAGTAGCCCCCATCCGACACTGGAAGACCACAATGAGGCCTGCTAAGAGCTTCCTCCCTGGAGGCATTTAAGGCCAGGCTGGATGAGGCCTTGAGCAGCCTGCTCTAGTGGGAGGTGTCCCTGCCTATGGCAGGGGGTTGGAGCTGGATGATCCTTGAGGTCCCTTCCAAGCTAAACCATTCTATGATTCTATGATTCTCTTCTCTAGACTGAACAACCCCAACTCTCTCAGCCTGTCCTCATAGAAGAGGTTTTCCAGCCCTCTGATCACCCTTGTGGTCCTTCTCTGTACATGTTCCAGCACGTCCAGATCTATCTTGGGATAGGGGCTCCAAAACTGGACACAGTACTCCATATGAGATCTCGCAAGAGCAGTGTAGAGGGGGACAATGTGTCCATAGAAGGAGCTATTTGAGGAGTGGATCTTTGAAAAACACCTCTGTGGTGGTGACAATGAGAAATTATTTTAACATGTGAAAAATAACATTCTGTATGCTTCCTCACACATTATTTGACCACAGACAACAAGCCAAAGCCTCCTGACTACACTTTACAGTGTACTCTATGGCACTTGATTATGTGTGTGTTGACTTCTGGTGTGAGGAACATGAGTGCTGTTTCCTGTGGTTTTGCAGGAGACATCTGGTATCAAGATTCTGTCTTTCATAAGCTGCCAACCTGATTTCACAGAGTCTCAAAAAACATGTCCTCTGGGGAGAGGTATCCACAGCCATGTTAATGTTCTGGAGTGCTCTTTGCTTGCTGACCTTTAGACAAGCAAAGTTATGTTAGCAGGTATTTGTAAGACTATATATGTCCACCCATCTGCCTGGTGTCTCTACTTCTAAGTTGGCTTGCTGTGCCTTGTTTACTGTACCTGAGGGGCACCATATTTTTCTGTCTGATGTGGCCTTCCTTTCAAAGCATAAAGACAAAAACCTGAACTCTGACGCAGACTAAAAGATTCCTGTCTAGACAAAGGACAGCTGTTTAGAAACTTCCTGAATATCCATTTTGGAAATCCAGCCCTGAAACTCCTTGCTGAAAGGCAACATCTGGAGCAGCTGCATTGCCACCAACCAGCTGAATCTGCAGTTTACTTCAGATCAATCTTCTTGGATTGGTGACATCAATGCGACCAAAGATTAAAATCTGGTTTGCAGTCTTCCAGCTTTAACTTTGCAAGAGGTTAAAGGGAACTGAGGTTGTTCAGCCCGGAAAAGAGGAGACTCGTGGGGGACCTTATCACTCTCTACAGCTACCTGACATCACTCTCTATAGCTATCTGAAGGGAGGTGGTGGTCAGGCTCTGCTCTCAGGCAACTTGTGACAGGATGAGAGGGCATGGCCTGAAGCTGCACCAGGGGAGGGTTAGATTGGACATTAGGAAGCACTTCCTGATGGAAAGGTGATTAGGCACTGGAATGGACTGCCCAGGGAGGTGGTGGAGTCACCATCCCTGGAGTCTTTCAGAAAAGATTGGATGTGGCACTTGGTGGCTTGGTTTAGCTGATGTGGTGGTGTTAGGTTGTAGGCTGCACTTGATGATATTAGAAGTCTTATCCAGCCTCAATGATTCCGTGATTCTCTGAAGACGTGGCCTTTGAAGAAATATTCAAAACATACCTGTTAGCCAGAAGATGTTAAAAAAAATAATTCCAAAGATCTTTAATTTGTACCTTTGGACTGAAAACTTCCAAGGAATACAATTCCTCTTGGATCTTCTGACATTTCCATATCTAGTTCCAGCCACAAGTACTGTAAACACAGCATTTCTCATGATGTTCAGCACTCCTAAGACAGGAAAGATCATGCTCTATGGTCAAAAAGAGACATAATCTTATCTCTATATACATCTCTCTCTCTCTCTCTCTTATTTTTTAGCTGTTTAAAAAGGACTCTGAAAAGGAGGTTAGGACAAAATAGGCTCCTGCTGGATCCAGCACAAGAATGATATTTCAAATGAGTGAGCAGTTCCTCCAGATACTCTTGAAGGGAAACTCTTCAATATCTGCCACAGAGATGTGTTAACATCTTATAAAGTAGAAGATCAAAAGTATCTGTGTCAAACAGATAATTGATGTGCCCTGGAACAGTGCAACTTTTTGTTATCATAACAAAGGTGAAATAGTGAGAGATAAAAAGTATAAAAAAGAATGTTTCAGATGCTTTAATTTAGCATTATGATCACATCAATCAATCAAACAAACAAACCAACCAAACAAAGGGAGAAAAAAACACTAAACCTAAATAAAACCAAACCCCCCAAACCAAACAAACAAAAGGCTTCATAGAATCCTAGAATGGTTCAAGCTGGAAAGGACCTCAGAGCTCATCTGCTCCAATCTCCCCAGCGTGGGCAGTGACACCTCTCAAGTAGACTCAGCTGTTCAAGGCCTCATCCAACCTGGCCTTGAACACCCCAGATATGAGGTATTCACAATCTTCCTGTGCAGCCTATTCCAGAGTCTCACCACCCTTGTACTGAAGAACCTCTTCCTAAGATCCAGTCTAACCCTATTCCTTCATCTTAAAACCATTCCCCTTGTCCTATTGCTAAGACACCCTTATCAAGAGACCCTCTCCAGCTTTCCTGTAGGCTCTCTTCAGGTGAGCGAAGGCAGATTTAAGGTCCCCCCAGAATCTTTTCTTCTCCAGGCTGAACTCCCCCAGCTCCCTCAGCCTGTCCTCACAGCAGAGGTGTTCCACCCCTTGGATCATCTTTGTGGCCCTGAAAGAATGTTTGAAATGACAGCTGCGATTGGTGGATAAGATGCATGCTGATTTGACATTTCAGTCTGAGTTGGACACACCATTTCTTAACTAGTTTTTAGGAAGAAATCCACCAAACATTTATTTGAGGTGTAAGTGCACCTGATAGACTGTGAAATCAACTGTCTCGAGCCTCTTACATTGCACATTATTGCTGCATATTATTAATGAAGCAGTGAAGAAGGATGGGGCTTGCTTACCTAGATGGACCTGAGGGTCCAGGACCCAAGCAAGGTTGCGTATCACAGGCTCACAGGATCACAGGATGTTAGGGGTTGGAAGGGACTCAAGGAGATCATCAAGTCCAACCTCCCTGCCAGAGCAGGACCACAGAATTATTTGATCAATAACAGCAATTTTACAGTATTATCAGAGTTCTGACCTGACAAAATCAGATCCTTGGCAAAGATTCTTCTTGTAACAAGAAGGCTTGCTGCTGGGAGCCTCACGTCATGTCATATGGAGAGAAAAAAAGTACCAAATAAGAGAAGATTTCATAAATCAAAAGCAAGATCAAGTGGTTAAGCTGCACATCCTGAAAAGTTTATCTTTGTTGTTCTGCCAGAAATTTCTTAAGTAACATTAAGACCACATTTTTATAGATGACCACTGTGTTTGTCATTAGTTGACCGCCTCCAATGCAGTATTTTGGTCCTGCCTTTTGGGATAGCCTTCATGACTGCCTGTGCATTGTAATAGAAGCTGTGACTATGTACATCTCTCACCTTTCGGGAAGGAATAAGTACAAACTGGAAACAAGGATCTCTGGGCTTGCCACTGATCTGCTTTTTGCCCCCAGACTGCCTATGTTCTTTTTCTATCTCATCTGTGGAAAGGGAGTTATAATGTTTTTCTCATAAGATGCCATAAAAATAATTAATGAGTCACTATGGAAAAGCTCACCAAGACATGAATAATTTGTGTATTTTATGCTGGGTTTGGATAGCAGGACTGTAAATTAGGCTGGGACCCACACATGAAGTGGAAAATGTGAAAGGAAATACAAAACAGGAGCTTAGTCCCAGCACAAAGTGGAGAGATAGTTTTGTGAAAAAGTTGCCCAAGCAGATGCAATTCAAACTTGTGGCATAATGCATGAAAAAGAGGCATTATGGTGGAGCACTGGAAAGTTTCCTTCTTGCTTTTCCTGTCTTGTGAGGCATTTTCAAGTACTTGGCTCTGCAGGTCATTTTTTATTTCATCTTATCAAGATCCAGACAAAAGTTGGAGCCAGGAATCAAGTGTGAGCATACCTACCCATTCCTATAAGAAACCAGGCCAAGATGTCTTTATGGACAGATCCTCAGCTTCTGTGAAAGGGTAAAACTCTGCTGGAGTCAGTGGAGCTACATTCAACTTAACCTAGCTCAGGATGCAGAGCCCCTAATCCTTTAACAAGATTTTAATGTTAGCCATGTGATTTCTATCTTAAATTTCCTGCAGGCAAGGCTTGGATTGAGCAGGGATGTGCTGAGGAAGAATCCTGGAGATTTTTTCTGATTTGTTTTCCTCTTTTTTTTTTTTTTTTTTTTTCCCAAATCTGAGGCTGTTCCTCAGAAAGTCAACATTAATTTGGAAATATAAAATTACAGTGGTGCTGAGATCCCCTGGAAGCTGTGAACTGGAAGCTGACTGATTCTAAGCTGCATTTGGGCAGCTGAAGTGAGTCTGGAACATTCCCCCTGTGCAGAATGACTCATTAACTGAGACATCTAACAACAAAACCATCAAGGTTCTGACATGGTCAGTCTTGGACTTGGGAGTTTCAGACACTGGCCTGTTGTGCTTAGTCAAGGATGTGTCTGAGCATCAGTGCAGAACGGCTAAACCTGACAAACCCAACAGTGCCTGCCAGCCCTTCTGCTTTTCCAGGTCAAGCAGTAACAGCTTGAATTGGGAAAACAGTAACAAATCAAAAGCAGATTCATCTTCTTGCCAGACTTGCAGGTGTAAAAAAGAAATGTGCACTGAGAAAATTAAAGAATCACAGCAAAACACAATTTTTTTTTTTGGAAGTATGGAACAAGTGGAATAGATCACCCAGGTAGAACAGTCTGATGCCCTACATGTAAAGCTTATCTTCTGTAAATGCCCTCGAGGTTTGATCAAATCTCCATTGAAGCACACATAAACATGATGCATTAACAGCTTTCAGCATAAATTTTCCCTTCATTCATTGTCCTTGTGACTTACATTCAAGTTTTGATTTCTATATACACATTTCTATCTCCTTTCAACTTGTTGTTCCTTAGCATGCCATTTCCAGCCCCTAATCTTGCCCTTCCTTTGAGCTGTTGCCATTTCAATGTTTAAAGGCTGTTATCAGGTAGAGAGGAGATTGTCCTCTTGTACTGTGCTCTAGTGAAGTCACACTATGAGTATTGTGTTCAGTTTTGGGCACCTCATTACAAGAGGGGTGTGGAGGTGCAGGGAGTCAGTGCAGAGGGCAAGGAAGCTAAGGAAAGGCCTAGAGAATAAATCTGATAAGGAGCGACTGAGGGAGCTGGGGAAAGTTAGTGTGAAACAGAAAAGGCTGAGGGGAGACCTCATTGTTCTTTGCAACTACATTGTGGAAAGTTTGGTGCTGGTTACAGATAAATAGTGATAGAACAAGAGGGAATGGCCTTAAGGTGCACACGGGGAGGTTTAGACTGGACATTAGGAAACATTTTTTCCCAGCAAGAGTGGTCAGGCATTGGAATGGGCTGCCCAGGAAGATGGTGGAGTCACTAACCCTGGATGTGGTTAAAAGTTGTTTGGCTGTGGTGCTTGGGTATATGATTTAGGGTGCACCTTGTAGAGTAGGTTGGATTTAGTGATCCTGAGAGGCTTTTCCAACCAGAGTGCTTCTGTGCTGCTGTGATAACAGCTTCTCTTCCTTAAGCTCTAACCATGAGGAACCCTTAGCCTCTCAGGAAATAGATCACACATTGTAGTGCTTGTTTCTGTTGTCATTTACTGGACGCTCTAAGACACTTGCTCTGCATGCTGAACACAACAGCAGACAAATGGATTTGCAGTAAGGTAATGTAACAAAAGAAAAAAGAAGAAGAATTGAAGGCTATTCTGTATAAATTGACTTCTCCACAGAGTAGAGAATTTGGCTAATGACAAGAACTAGAACTCTGCACCAAGCACTAGCAATAAACAAATCAACAGTGTAATTCTTATCTCTCTGGTTTTATGAATAGATCTACTGCTCCAGCAACTTAATTAAATCAAAACCTGATGTCCAATATATTCTTATCTCTCACCTCAAAATTTTCCATGTTACTTTTGTTCCTGGAGAACGTTCCTTTGATTTTATGCCAAATCAAAGTATTTTCCTCCACATGTACTCTTTTACATCTGTCCAGTTCTGGGCCCCTCAATTCAAGAGAGATGTTGAGGTGCTGGAACGTGTCCAGAGAAGGGCGACGAAGCTGGTGAAAGGCCTGGAACACAAACCCTATGAGGAGAGGCTGAGGGAGCTGGGGTTGTTTAGCCTGGAGATGAGGAGGCTCAGGGGTGACCACATTGCTGTCTCCAACTACCTGAAGGGAGGTTGTGGCCAGGTGGGGTTTGGTCTCTTCTCCCAGACAACCAGCAACAGAACAAGGGGACACAGGCTCAAGTTGTGCCGACGGAGGTCTAGGCTGGATGTTAGGAGGAAGTTCTTCCCAGAGAGAGTGATTTGCCATTGGAATGGGCTGCCCAGGGAGGTGGTGGAGTCGCTGTCCCTGGAGGTGCTCAAGAAAAGCCTGGATGAGGCACTTAGTGCCATGGTCTAGTTGATTGGACAGGGCTGGATGATAGGTTGGACTGGATGATCTTGGAGGTCTCTTCCAACCTGGTTGAGTCTATGATTGTATGATTCTATGATTCCACATTAAATCACATTAGTTATAATGCCTTTTTTAAAGCTCCTCTGATGTTTACTATTTCAAGCCCTTCCTACTTTGGTATCATCGCTAAATACATGCGTTGTATAATTTCCTTTCTCTTTGGGTTCAATAGGGTAAAATTATTACTTTAATGGCCTGATTTTCAAAGATGCTGAGCATCTGTCTCTCTAGCAGTCTCCATTTCTGGCTGTGTACAGAAGTGAGGAAGTAAAATAACTCTTTTTTTGAATAATGCAGAAAAAAAAAAAAGAAAAAGAAAAATTCACACCTTCTGAGTCAACCCAAAGCTAATTCCCATCCCCCCCCCCGCCCCCCTTTTCATTCTGAAATGCAAATTGGAAAACGTTCATTTGGGATTAACCAAAACCCTTCTTTTAATCTGAGTGAAACCATTCTGTTTCATTTTTCTTTAAAGAATACTTACTGCTCTCAAAATCAAAAAGAGATCTATTTGGAAGTGAAACAAAATGAGAAATTTTCTTTAGAAGTAACAACTTTTTTTTTTTTTTTCCTGTTTCAGTGCTTAAGCAGGAGGCATGAATTTGACACAAAATCTCCAATTATTTTATTTCATTTCATCTGCACAATGCAAAGGATGATAAAATCTGATCTGGGAAAAGCAGAGGTTCCTGAACTGGTGTATCTGAAAAATTAACTTGTAAGAGGCTCCACTTCCAGCTGCTCTTCCAGCAACTATGTCACATACACATGGCTCAACTGCAAGCTTCTTTTCTCCCAAGCTGGGCCTCAAATCCCTGCTTTTTGTCCAGATTTCTGTTCCTAGTTTTTGCCTGACCCTGAACCAAATATGCCCCCCCCCCCCCCCCCTTTTTTTTTTTTGAGTGAAAAGCTCGGACTGAAACAGGTCTGCTAAGGTCTGTGCTGTGGACAAAACTTTCCTCCACTACTCTTGCCATGCAGAACTTCCTCACTGCAGCACTAGTCTCAAGGACACTATCAAGGGCAGGCAGAATTTGCTGCACCCATGGATGCATCATCTAAGGGCTGACATAGAGGGAGAAGTCTCTGGGACTAGCATTTTTTGCCTGGTATCCAACAGCATGAGAATTCCATGGCCCCTTTGAACTGGAAGTGAAGGACCTCTTTGAAGCCTTTCAAGCCCTGCCTGGATGTGTTCCTTTGCGACCTGTGCTAGATTCTATGATCCTGCTCTGGCAGGGGGGTTGGACTCGATGATCTGTGGAGGTCCCTTCCAACCCCTAACATCCTCTGATCCTGTGACTGAGGTTTTTAACTGAATGACATAAAAAATAAGTCAGTAAGAGCAATTTCCTCCCATTTTTACTTTCGTAGGTGCTCCTGTTTATTGCACAAAGTTAATTAAATACAGACCTAAATTTTGATCTGCAGAGGATACTACTTTCCCAAACTCATGAAGCAGAGGAACTAAAAACCCAGCTCTTAGTTTAGCAGAGAGGGAATAATCAAAACTTCCTGGCAGAAAAAAAGTAACCTCTCTTTTACATACAGGTGAAAGTTGTACCAGAAATGATAGGTCATTTATGTAAAGATATTTTGGACAATGGTTACATGGTAGAATATTCAGCTTAAGTACTATCCCAGCACTCTCCTACCTACAATTAAAACATTATGCCCTTAACTTCCATGACAAGATGGGTTTTCAAAGACCTCTCTTGGGAATCAAAACAGTAATTACCCGTTCATCAGGCTCGAGAAGTATGAGCTCTCATTTTTATATAGAGCTCATTAAAATAGATTTGGAAGATAAATGCAAATATATGAAGAGGTGGGAAGAATCCCTAGGTAGAGAGATTTCATTCAAGCAGTGGTCTGTAATTTGGCACAGTGCAACTACTTCTTCCATAAGTATTATTAAAAGAAAGTCATGATAAAATGTTAAAGTTGTCTCTTACTTCTTCTTGTGTTATGAAAAAAGAAAACCTAAACCAGATTTTTTTTTTTTGAAGTCTGGTTGCATAGGAGGAAGAGAAGAATAAAAGTGGGGTTTTTTTGATGTCTTTGTTAAGAACGTTTTTATAATCCAATTGATGACCTGCTGAATTCTGAAATTAGAGAACTGTTGAAGTTAGGAGACCTCATCAGACCTCTGTAAAATTTGGGGAACATTCAGTGAGAGAATATCTGTCAAACAAAATATTTTGGTATGGAATAGAATCAACCAGGTTGGATTTGAGTCCATCTCATTGATTCGGTCTGGTGATCTGGCCACACATTGAGTACTGTGTCCAGTTCTGGGCTCCTCAATTCAAGAGAGATATTGAGATACTGGAGTGTGTCCAGAGAAGGGCAACGAAGCTGGTGAGAGGCCTGGCACACAGCCCTGCGAGGAGAGGCTGAGGGAGCTGGGGTTGTTTAGCCTGGAGAAGAGGAGGCTCAGGGGTGACCTCATTGATGTCTGCAACTACCTGAAGGGAGGCTGTAGCCAAGTGGGGTTGGTCTCTTCTCCCTGGCAACCAGCAACAGAACAAAGAGACATAGTCTCAAGTTGTGTCAGGGGAGGTATAGGCTGGATGTTAGGAGGAAGTTCTTCACAGAGAGAGTGATTGGCATTGGAATGGGCTGCCCAGGGAGGTGGTGGAGTCACCGTCCCTGGGGGTGTTCAAGAAAAGCCTGGATGAGGCACTTAGTGCCATGGTCTAGTTGATTGGACAGGGCTGGGTGCTAGGTTGGACTGGATGATCTTGGAGGTCTCTTCCAAACTGGTTGATTCTATGATTCTTTGACTCTATGATCTGCTAGGTCATGCCTATCAGAGGATGGTAGCACAGGTAGTCACAAGTGTCGGAGAGCAGGATTGATCCTCACTGATGCACCTTGGTTCCTGGTTTAGCAGCTATATTGTCTATTTCCTGATACTGGTACAGGATTATACTTGGCCATGTATTTTCAAGTGTTCTCTTCAGAGTGGTTTCAAATTTCTGCCTTTTCCTCTGGCTTCAGATTTTTGTAACCTCTACCAATAGGTCTTGCTGTTGAGAAGCCAGTACCTTGTGAATAATAATAAAGTGATGTCTTAAATATGGAGGCTATTTAATTTCTGGAATTAAATCTGTATTTCAAAATCCAAACACCTCAATATTTGGCCATTAACTCTATCCCATAGATTCCTAAATTACTATCCTCAGCCCTTACAGGAGGTTATTTGTATGGAAAAACTGTTCCTACTGAAGTCAGTTGATTTAATTTGATCTTTAAACTCAATTTAAGAAGAAGTTTTTCAGATTTAAAGGCCTCGAGATGTGGTAATCAACAAAAGTGCCACCTAACTTTTGCCTTCCGCTCACAATTTCTGTTTAAGATACTGTGAGTTTGGGAAAGACACCAAGTTTTGTTTTGAAGATAGAGCATAATAATTCACTGTCTCCTGACAAATTGTTTCACAAGTTAATGAATGTAGCTTTAAAAAGATATTTCAAAAAGTAGTTTGTAACAACATCAGCTTCAAACTATTCCTGTCACGCCTTTTTGTCCCAGGCGAAAATCCTTTCTATTATTAGGGAGATCTTCTTGATACTGCTCCTTGTAGACTGTAATCTGGTAATCTGCAGTAGTTTATATTCACTGAGCAAACAGATTGGGTTTTATTCTGACTACAACAGATTCAGGTACATCTAACAGTGAAACCTGTGTCACTGTCGCAAAACAAGATAAAGATTGATTGTTTTCCACATTCCCACCTCCCTCTATGTTATGTTACCACCTACAGTTCTTCATTGCTTACATCATATTATGGAGACGCTGGAATAGGTCACTCAGGGAGGTTGTGGATGCTCCCTCCCTGGAGGTGTTCAAGGCCAGGTTGGATGAAGCCTTGAGAGATCTGTCCCTGCCTACGGTGGGCAGTTGGAACTAGATGATCTTTGAGATCCCTTCCAACCTAAACCATTCTATGATTCTACTTAATTCATTGTTCATGTCAGCAGTGTAAGCTACAGCCACGTATACAAAAATTCCCTCTCCAGTCACACCTGAAGGGATCCTACAGGAAGGCTGGAGAGGGCTTCTTACCAGGGTGTCTAGAGACAGCACAAGTGGGAATGGTTGGTCCTTCCTTCCCTCCTTCCTCCCTCCTTCCTTCCCTCCCTTCCTGTCTTCTCTTTCTCTTTCTCACTCTCATTTTCTCTTTTTCTCTCTTTCCCTCTTTCCCTCTTTCTACTTTTCTTCCTTTATTTCTTGCTTGCTTTCTTTCTTGCTTGCTTGCATATTTTTTCCTCCCCTCCCCCTGCTTTTATTTAATTATCTTCCCCCCTCCATTACCAGGAGGTATTTTTAAACAGTTCTCAATAATCATTTGCATCTGCCTTTTCGGTGCTGTATTCCTCTCAACTCTGTTCAAAGCTGGTGTTGGCTGTGTATACTTGGGTGTCTCCTGCAGCAGAGGTCAGCCATTCTCAGCATGAGAGATAAATGGAGAGGTTTTGAATGTCGCGTAGCAGGGTTAGTCCAGAGCCATGAGTGATGAGCCATGAGATCCTGAGGAAGGTAGTGTGTCCCAGGTCTTAGCTCCTACTGAGTTCTGAAATCTGCAAGAACTGGAAGCCCCTAACTCAAACAGAGACAAGATGGGAAGTAAAATTCTGCCTGATCTATCACTCCTGATAGTCTGCTGGCTGTTCTGCTTCTGGGTAGGACTGTAGTTTGTTTGTACATAAAAAATGAGGTTATACTGTGCCCACTACTACCTTGATCACTGTCATGAAATCATTCATTATCCATAAGAGAAAAGTATTTCCTAGAACTTTCCTGACCTTCTTTTTTTTTTTTTGTAATTAGGAAGTTGTCAAGAGTTTTCAGAGACTGCAAGGGTATTTCACTGGGTAAAATTTCCTACACAGAACTCCTGATTAGCATCTTCCACAATGCAAATTTTCTGCCTAGGTTTCTTGGATATATTTGTGAAGAGCTGCTCTTCCTTTTCCTAAATTCATTCTGGTAGCCTACTGCTGACTCCTGCACCATTACTCCCTCTCATGATTTACCATTTAACACATTGATCAATAAGCATTCAAAGTCCTTTTTTTCCCTTACTTTGTTAATAATTTTGGAGTAGATAAGGCCATTTTTAGTGTACACTATCCACTGCTCGTCCTTTAGCTTCCCTTTATTTCCTAACAGTGATTTCAACATTCCAGTGCTGTGACTCATTGCATTGGATGTGGTACTAATCATACATAATTGCTCTCTATAAGTCAGTGTATCTAACACACTTTGTTTATTACTCAGGCTAGCACTGGCAACTAAATTTAATTTATTATTATTATTTTTTTTAATGTCTCTTGGTGCCTTAATTCTTCACACCCATGCTGATTTGAATGAAAGTTGCATGTCTGAGCATATATACCGTGTTCTAGCCGTGGGCAACATCCCTTTAGATGCTAATGTAAAGCCTTCCTAGCTACTTCAGCTGGTTTGCCACGACACGGAAGACCAGGAGTATGTGTCTGTGTGCTGTCTGTATTGGACAGGCTTCCACAGTTACTCAGCTGTTTTCTAGCACATTATTTTTAGAAGCTGGATTAGATGTTATCATAATATCATTAATGGATTATCATTAATTCAAGAGCAGGGAGTTTTCCTTACCAAGAAACAGTCACGCAGGAGTTATGAAAGCTCTGTGATATTCTGTTGGTCAACACACAGAGGTTTTTTAAGATGCTTTCAATTCCTGTTAAAAATAGTACAGCACCAATGAGGAGCTTGGGTGTGGGATGGTGAAAAGGAAACCCAGAAATCTAATACTGAAAGGCAACAATGGATTTGGCTCTTGACACGTTGAGGGATATGCTCTGAGTTTTAGTATATTACAAGAGGAGCACAAATATACTGAAACATGCTCAAACATATCTATAGATGAACATACAGAGCTTTCTAGCTTCCAGGCTGCCAGCATTCTCAGTAGTTGGCTCCATCTTAAGACAGCTTTACATTGTTAAAGCTTTCCAAGTTTATAAATATCTTGGAATCCACGATGTCCTGCCAAATTCCTTCATTTTCATTCTAGACATCGGTGGTTTCTGGCATCAAGTTGGGTGTATGAACCGAGGGTCTGTCTACACATATGTAGGTATTCATACTCTCCTACCATCTACCCTTATACATGCCACAGTAATGATGCACTAAGTGTGAGCAGCCCAGCTTCTCTGAAAGCCTGGCTGAGTTGTATTTATTCTGCAGCTTGCGTGCCACTTGCTAGGAGTACCTGGGCTTACCTAGAAATAGTTCATTAATAAGCTTTTGTTTACAGTTACCTGTACCTGTACCTCCTGACATGTCTACCTGTTTGCTCTCTTTTAAATTCTCTTATTTTCCAGAATTTTGTAGCCATGCAGTTTTCTCCCTGCCTCGTGTTCGATCTTTCATTTCTCATGAGCACACTTCAAGTACAGGCACAGCAAATCCCTGCTTTCTTTGCCAAACCAAAGATTACCTTCAAACATGCACTTGGAGAATCAGAGAAGCACATTGGGATTCTTGTTCATTTCTGGAGGTGATGCTGATATCAACCTGATTATTACTGGCCTCTGCAATACAGTACTCATCTTCCTTGCTCTGCCACTTCACAGAATCTTGTGTGGCATTGATAAAATCACTTTTGTACTATTAACTGCTCCCTGTCTAGTTCACCACTTCCTCAGAGCCTTTTTTTCTGATCAGAGACAGGATGCTTTGTGAGCATCCTAACAGGTCCATCTCCTCAGCTGCTTGGCAATCTAGATGTTCACTCCAATCACTGATGCACTGCCTTGTCTCCTGTAATCCTCTTGCATGCATGTGGACACAGACTTAGTTTCTTCGGTTTTTTAATCCTGAACATTCTGCTGACTTCAAGTGCTTCATATTTTGGCTAGTTTAAAAATTATAAGAATAACAAAAATAATAATAAAAGCAATACCCCAGACAGGTTTTTATACTGGAAAGATTGGGGGGTGGGGGTGTTTGAACCTAATCTTACATTCACAGAATCACAGAATCACTTAATCTTATATTTACACTTCAAACCCCAGATTTGTTTTTTCCTTAATATTTTTTTCTTTCTTGTAACTCTCTTTCCTTGAATTGAGCTGCACCCAGGAGCAGTCATGAGGCTGAAGTTCAGCACTGACCCTTCTTTACGTCAAAGATGATGTAACTGCAACAACACTAAGAAAGGAGGAGGACTACAGGTAACTCTCTGAGCAGAAGTAGCAAATGTCATGAAACACAGGAAGGCTCATGTATTAATACATAAGAGCAGTGTGGCCAGCAAGTCAAGAGAGGTGAGTCTTCCATGTTACTCTGCTCTTGTGAGACCCCATCAAGTTTTGCCAGAATAAGAAGGACACAGAGCTGTTGGAGTGAGTCCAAAGGATGCCACACAAATGATCCAAAGGCTGGAGCACCTCTGCTGTGAGGATAGGCTGAGGGATCTGAGGGTGTTCAGTCTGGAGAAGGCAAGACTCCGTGGGGACCTTAGAGCTGCCTGCCAATAGCTGAAGGGATCCTGCAGGAAGGCTGAAGAGGAACTTTTCATCAAGGTGTCTAGGGGCAGGCCAAGGGGGAATGGTTTGAAGTTGAGGCATAGCAGGATTAGACTGGATTTGAGGAAAAAGTTCTTCACTAGGAGAATGATGAGATTCTGTCATAGGCTGTCCAAGGAGGTTGTGGCTGCGTCCTTCCTGGGGCTGTCAAGGCCAGGCTGGATGAAGCTTTAGCAGCTAAGTCTAGTTGAGAGACATCCCTGTCCATGGTGGGGAGGTTGCAGGAAATGATCTTTACGGTCCCTTCCAACCTAAATCACTCTATGATTCTGTGATAATGCAAATTCAGGACAGTAAGCCGTGTCGTGTTTGGGGTGTAAGAATACACTGAGGTCTTAAAGCATTTTTAGTGACCTGCTTGAGTTATTACATTGATCTTTATGAATTTGTTAAAAAATCCTTTCCTTTCCCTGGTAATAATGACCTTTCAGATGAAGGGACATAGATAAGTGAAGAAATTTAGGTTAATTCAAAGTGAAAATCTTCAAACACAGCATTTGTTTAATCCAAAGCCCATAAGCGTAGCATGTAGCATCTGCATCTGGCTAAACTAGTGTAAAAATGCTTTCAACAGGTCTTCACAAAATAACTCCTCCAAAATAAAAGCTTGAAATTGCTAGAAACTTAAAATACATCCAGCAAAAATAAATTATGAAAAAAAAGAGAGAGAGAAGAGCACTGCCGTCAAACATAATTAATTAAGCATCACGTATCTTTCCCATCTATTACTCATCACCATCAACCTGTGTTGACAGGATGTGGGCACAGATGGCAGCCAACCTACCCTTTGCTTGCCTTGAGCTTCAGCCATGGTGGATGCAAGATTAAGAAAGGCTGCATTCGGGTTACCTGAACTGGGCTAGCAGGCTCACTGTCCTGAGCCCACCCTATGGCTGCTTGGTTAGTATTAACCTCACCAGTCTTGAGTGTTACACAGCAGGTCTAGTAATGTTAGGACGAGGGGGAATGGGTTTAAGCTGGAAGAGGGGAAATTTAGACTGGATGTTAGGAGGAAGTTCTTTACAGTGAGGGTGGTAAGGCACTGGAATGGGTTGCCCAGGGAGGTTGTGGATGCTTCCTCCCTGGAGGTGTTTAAGGTCAGGCTGGATGAGGCCTTGGGCGAGCTGCTCTAGTGGGAGGTGTCCCTGCCTGTGGCAGGGGGTTGGAGCTGGATGATCCTTGAGGTCCCTTCCAACCTAAACCATTCTATGATTCTATGATTCTATGTAGAAAGCCTTTGTCACTTTGGCACTGAACAGATCCTGCCAGTGGTATTGCGTTCCCTCATTGCCTGTAGGTGCCTTTTCCAGACAAATTTAAGGTCCTGTAAGTCCTAAAATGATGGAAAATGTTTCTCTTGTTTCTCTGTCTTATTCTCTTCACCCACCTAAAGCTGAGTGAAGTCAATGAGAGCCCTTCATTGACCGGGGTAGGTTGTGGTTCATGTCCCAAGATAAACCTCCTGACATTTTGGAAGAAAATAAAAAATAAGAAAAAAAAGTCAACCCCTCCAACCCCAAATGTTCTTCAGACATTTGTACTTTACAAACATCAACCTTCAGAGGTCTTCATTTGATCTGTAGTATTTCAGGCACCTATTAAAAGCCACAATTCAATAGCATGGTCAATCTAAACGTGCAGAGGCTGGTGAAGTAGGTTATAGAGGGTGCATTTATATTTCAGCAACAGCACATCACTACTTTTCCTGTTGTATTTTTAGGCTGTGAAGTTTTCTCCATTTGGAGTAATGGCTTTACTAATCTTATTCATTAGCTCCAGTTTGCTATCAGTGTAAGCATATTAAACTTATAGTCGGATGTGATGGCATCTGTTAAAAAGCTTCCATGGTATGTACACATAATATCCCTACATATATATGTGTATTTGTAGAAGAAGAGTTTCTTATTATTGTCAGGTTGAGTTCATGTTCACCCAGGGATTACTCTGTCTGATGGAGAAGCGAAGAGACTTCGATGTTTAATTCGTCATTAATCTTTTCCTTGCTGTAATGAGCAAAAGGGTAAATATTAACACCTCTGTTTTTCAAGCCTTAGTGGAAGCTATCACCTAGAAATTTGCTTTCATAAAGGCAACGTACTGAACTACTTTGCCCTTAGTGAATAACTTGACTTGAGTCTTTGATTTGCTCCTATTTTAGTTTCCAAGATTTCTGCTCCTGAAATCTTTTTCACCATAGTCTTGTTGCTTTTGTTGATGCTAAAGCCTGATGTTTGAAATGCCATCTCCCAAAGAATTCAAAGTTAATGGATTAATTTTTGTTATTATTTCTTTGCATAGTTTCCTCTTTATAAATTATTTGTTGCAGCCTTTGTATTGTTTTTCTGCTTGTAATTGACAGCTTTATAATACCTAGGGGCATATTTGAGGTCTCTTTCTCTTTTCAAACACTCTTCTCTATCCACAGCAGTGGCTGTTTCCCTTTGTTTCTTTGCTGTCTGCGGAGAGCAGATCAGAGGGTGTTACTGGATGTGGTAGAATATTACATTCTCTTGCAACTAGCAGTTTACTTAAGCTATGTAACTAAGTGTCCTGTAAAAGCAAGATGCAATTGCCCTGGCAAATCTGAGGTTTTCATAAATCATGAGCAAAACTTTTAAGGTTGTGAAAACCTGAAATATTTGTATCCTCTTTTTAATTGTTGATGTGCTGATGTCAAGCTACCATGCAGTGTATTTTTAGTAGCTCTCCCAATGACTAGTTATGTGTAGAAATAGAAGAAGTAAGGGGTATCACTTCTGGCAGAACTGGAGTGAACTAGAAATTATTATTTTTTTTCCAAGGTGTTTAAAAATATTCACTTTTTTTTTCCCCCCAAACCTCTTTTAAATATACCTTTTTGCTTTGTTTTGCAACTGTAGGGATTTAATGCATGATGCCTACATATGTGTACATAATATTCTCTACCTTTTGTCTTTAATATTCCTTAGGTTTTAATTATTAAAGATAAGTATTTGAATTATAAATATTCTAGTTATACAGGAATAGGCAAAGCAGGCACATACCCTCAGGCAAAATTCTTCCATTATCCATAATCCTTCTGCCTCCTGCCTCCATTTCTCTACCTCCTATCTTTATGTCGACTCAAAAAAACACAGAGGCATTCTTTTAAACTAACCTTCTCCTCCCCACTTAAACCACAGAAATCCCTTCTCAATATGTATAGGGGCCTTTTCCTTGAAGTGGGATGTCATACTTGTCCTAAATATAATAAAGTGCTATCTTCAAGGCATTTCTGCATCCAAAACACTCCCCAGAAACCTGCCTAGTCCTCCCATCTAACCAGTCTGAATGTCACAAATCATAGCACAGAAGCTGCTTTATAGTGAATCATTAACATTGTCAGGAATGAGTTGGCAAGGGAGGGGAAAAAAAAGAAAAGTAAAAAAGAAGCTTTCCATTAAAGAACTGAGGGAGAATATACAAATGACAGCATTGTCATTCCCCTTACATTGTTTTATAAAGTGCACGACTGATTAGGAAGAGTTTATTATAGAATATATATATCCGCTGTGTATGCATACATGACAATTTGGGTTCCATCCTGTACTGTTTATGAATGTGTGTGGAAGTACTTGAGATTAAACTGTCCTACTTTACAGAGCTGAATTAGAAGAGTAGTAGCTTGATTATGTGCAAAGGCTGTCTAGCCCTACAAGTACATATTTGGAAACGGAGAGTACAGAAATGCAAGCTGTATGTGGAAGGTGGTTTTAATCTGCGCCAAGATTAATGAAGATATTTCAGACTCCTCTTAGGCAGTACCTGAAAAGGTCCTTTAGGATAGTCTTGCAGTGTGGAGATGCTGTTAGCTGATTACAGCTTGGAGGTTTGTAACTCCAGCCTAGATGCTTTCTTGTCAATTTTCCTGTTTGACACAGCTTGAGCGGGATAATATACACTTATAACATGTAATACAATTAGTTCTCTTTTGAGCATCAAATATTGCAAAGGAAGTCATTTTGATCAATACATGTGATGCTTTTTATATAAAAACCTAATATATTTGTGTTGTAAATTAGGGTGTTGTTTTTTTTTTTTTTCCCTTTCCCCCTTCATATCTTAAAAGACAATTGCATGGAATTATACATGGCTTTGTTGTTCATGGAGATAAAAACGTGTCAAGCCATCAGTGGCAAAAAAATGTGTGAGGATATACAGTATGCACCTCAAAAAAAAGGAAAAAAAAGGAAGATTGATTTTCAAAGCAGAAGTTAATTTGCTTTGACAACACTGGTAGCTTCCTTTAAATAGTTGTAAATACTAATGAAAAGCATGCAAAGCAGACAGTATTCCTCAGCATTCCACATGCACTCACAAGTCATTTTTTGTGCTTTTCTCTTTCTTAGGTGGTCATGGGCACAGTTAGGTCATTCCTGTGGTGCAAACCTGGAGTATTTAGGCTACGTCGATTGAGTTTGGGTTTTATGCTCGTGCCATTGAGCTCAGGATCTGGTTGTATGCTGCATAATAATTGCTACCCAAACCCAAAAAATTCCCTAAACTTCCAGTCTCCTACTGATATTTAGGTGTGGTTTGAGTGACAGCATTGCACAGAGCAGAGGGAATCCATTTTTTTCTCCTCTCAAATAGGTTGATTGTGCACGAGTTCCTTCAGACAGAACAATTTGCATGGTATCCATCAACACACAAACTACTTCCTTCACAGGGGAACTGCCAGGAATATATAGCACTGGGAACGTTGTGATATCTAAGATGTGGCAGTCTAATCATGCTAATACTTACATGGTGTTGCCTCTATAATCGCTACAGCTTGTCCCAAGCCACATTTGGGGAGCTGGATAAAAAAAAAACACTTTCTGCTGGTGTGGTGGAAGGCAGTTTGAAAGAAAAGTGAGGCATGAAGAGTAGTAATAATATTGGTGAAAATAACAGCACAGGAACAGGACTTTTGCTTTCAGCATTATTCACATCTTCCTTCAGGACATCTTTGCATGAAATAAAGGCTTGATCCAATGGTTAGCATTCCAAATAGTGTACGTGGTTCTGAGAATCGAGCTCTACAGAGAACCAGTGTGAGGTAGAAGTTATCTGCTTGTTCGTTATGTGAAGCCTTCATCTTTTTTCGCAGGAGATGAAACTATTAGAGGCAGAGCCATTAAAGAGAGGCATTTTATCAGGCAGTGAGACTTTAAATATAAATATATATCAGCAAAGGAAAGGAGACAGAACAGGATCTCAAACTCCATCGATTCTCTGAGACAGTAAAAGAGGCACTTGGAAAAACTCTAACTTAAACAGGCAGTATGATTCCCCACCCTGTGCTGACATACTGCTTGCTTGATCAAGAAAAAGACAAAAGAGAGAAGAAAAAGAAGAAAAAAAAGCAGCCAAATGCGATGTACTGACTGTCGACAGAAAAACTCTACCCGGTAGGTAAAAAACAATGCATACTCATCTGGGTTCTTTATACAGGCACGTAATCAGGTAGAGATTATTCAATCAGTGAGAAATTTTAAATATAAATAAGTTGAAGGGCAGCCCAGTGAAATAACTGTTACATCAATTAGAGAAAATACATTTTGTATATGTGTATATATATGTATTTCAATAAAGTGATAATGTTCAAGTGTTACAATTTTCTGTATGTGCCCAGAAGAAACACAAACATATTTTGCACCAGGAAAGTGAAAGAGGAGTTTCTTTTTCCTTCAGGATTGGTACTGAGCCCAATGTGAATTTTATCAGAAAGCTGTGTGGTTACACAGTGAATGCAGTCAGGTTATCAGGAAGAAAATCAAATATTGGCGTTCACTGCAGGCTGATGCAGAGAGGGTCAAACATCCTCAGCTCTCACTTGAAAACACAGGTTAAATACAAGAACCTGAACTGTTTTTCATTTTGCTCACCAGAACATGTTATCAGCAGCAACTACCTAATCCCCCAAAAGAAAACTGGAAGGAAACACTAGCCAAGAAAGTGTACTGTGAGTACACAAGCGACCCCTTCCCTCTCAGCAATTCTGCATCAATGAAAAATGCAGGGCAGAGCCCTGAGTTTTCATCCACATGTAAAGTATTTCCCAGACATTGCATAACACATGGAAAGAATAACCATACATGCCCACATCTTCATGCTTACATGCTCTTCTCCCCTTAATATTGTCATGAAGAGGCAGATGATAAAAATGAGTAATAGGTGTCAGTAGTAAGAAGGAAAAGATTGTAAACACATAAAAACATATGGCTCAGGAATCCACTGGGAAAACATACCCAGTAACTAGCATCAGACAAACTCTGACTAACATGTAAGAGCCACCAGCAGCACATTGGAGAGAGAAGACAAGAGGCAGAGAACAGAAAGAAGATGATGTCAAAAGGCATGGCTCCTGTCTGGACACCTAATCCAACAGCTGAATACCAGAACCCATACACACAGGGCAGACTCTACTGAGGCATCTTGCAGTGAAATGGAAGCACTTTTGTGCACATCAATTACCCAGTGGTGGAAATTCTGACTGAAACCAAGATTGGAGAGGGATGTAAGAGTGGATTTAGAATTCAAAGGGAGGGAGAAATGCTAGATGAGGATGCATTTGTGAAAAGAGTGATATGGGCAGGGATCAGGATGGACAGAAGGAACAAAGATGCATCTGTTCCTCATCTATCTGCTATGTTCTCTCTTTTTTAGGATGCAAGTTCTCCAAAAAAAGCAGAGATTGTTTCTGCTTTCACTCTTCTGCAGTGCCTAGCACTGTGTTATATACAACATAGCTTAAGCAGACATCGGTTACAGCTCATGCTTTTCCATGGAATATTTTCTTTTCTTAGGAAGGCTTTTAATGAATCCTTTCATCCTGATATGCTGAAATGTATGATTTTAAAAAGTGAAAAGATTCAGTCTCATAAGATGATATTAATTAATGTGGTCACAGATTTTTAATGAATTCATTTTTATTGTTGACTTGTTTAGAGATAAAAGCAAGTATTACAATTTTGGAATCTTCCATCAGGAAAGAATCAATCTACTGCTTCTTCAAAAAGCCTGTCCTTGAAAGATTTCTTTCTAAAACACTTGGATGATTTTTTAACTACTTTAATGCCTTCATGTACAACCTGACATGTATTAGAAATATTCTTTACTTGGTACTTATTCAGTGGGGCTTTATGGGAAGATAATATGGGAGACACCAATCAAAACCATGATAGCACTCGTTTGCCGCTAAAATTTGCCTGCTTGGTGGAAAAGTACCTTGAATGCAGTCAAAGTGTATGCTGTGTGCCGTGCACAGTAAATAAAATTCTTGCTATAGAAGCAAAGGAAAAGTACTTCTCTGTATTTTTTTATGGCAAGAAACAAAGACTCTTACTATGCCACTTCTCCGAGTATGAGGCTGACCTAAAACATCTCCAACATATTTTTGTAGAGAAAGCTGCCAACTTATTGTCAGAGACAATTAGTAAGAAGAAATATGAAGCTTTGTCACCAAGATGAAGACACTAGCAGTGGAAAGAACTGGGAAAAAAAAATAAAACAACCTTCCTATAAACAAACAAACAAACAAATCTGATTGTCTCCTTTAATTATTGTTTTCTCCCTTTACCTAGGAGAGGTAATACCTGCTCAGTTGTGAAAATCGATAGTTCTGCTTTTCAAAGTCTGCAACCATTTTATTCTAATTTGGTTTTAGGCAATCCTCCATCATTTAACCTCCACTTTCCATTTAAAATCTAAATGATTCTAAGGATATAGAGGACTTTTTTTTCCCCCCTTTCCCAGAACTTAACCTCCTACAGCAAGATTTAACCGCTATCTGGTTATCTAAATAAGGATCATGAGTTCAAAGAAATCACTCACAGTGATGCTGAACTTACTGAAATCAGACAGAGCTGTAAGACATTTAATAACTACGTACGACTTTGCAAAAGTAGAAGTAATTGGTATAATACACAAAGATTGAAGAGTGAAGTTTCTTGCAATGCATAAAGTACATGCAAGAGAAAATGATCAGTTCATCATGAGCCCTCACTTATCCATTATCTTTTATTCTCTTTTGGGATACCATTTCCAGTCAAGCCACAAACTTAGTCCTGACTGCTCACTTGTTGCACTTTCAGGTAAAAGCTTCTGTATTGAGTCGAATTTGATTTTTCTGTGTTTTCTATATGTAACAGCACAATTCTGTAAGATTTGTCAGAAGGCTGTTTGACACCCCAGTCCCCAGTGAAGTTTGATATATTTGTGTAGATAACACCAATTACATCATTAGCAAAGTCATTAGCAGGCATTAAGAGTGAAAAATGACAAAGTAGCAGAGGGATTCAGGAGCACAGACTTCTTTTTTGATGCAAGGGTGCAGGGCTCAGAAAGAAGCAGTTTGCCTCCCCAGGCAGGAGAGAAGCACTGGCTGCTCCTGCTTCTTTTCTTTTCCTTTCCCATAGGAACAGTGAGGCAGAGCAGAGGAGGCCGGAGAATCTGGCCCATGGCACGTTACTGCCTCGTTCAGATATGATATCCATGTCTAGTCTCTTCATTACCTCATTCCTCCTACATCAAGAAGAAGCCAATGTAAATTACTAAATGAAGAAAGCTATGTGGTCTTGCAAGTTAAACCAAATCACTTGCAGGGGTGTTGCATCAGCCACTCATTGACCAACAGACATTGTTCTCTCAAAGAAGGTATTTTGATGAATCTCCTACCAAACTGTAAAATGTAACAAAGATTAGTAAAGTCCAAAAAGTTGGCAAAAGTTGTCTTATTTAGTCTCACTCTGGTTGTTCTATTATTTGCAAAAAGACCCTCATCTCAGCTGCAGCATCTGTTTTCCAGTAAAATCCTGCTTTTTACCCAATTTTCCAGATGGATTGACTGAGGCAAAAGGAGGTCAAGTGACTTGCCAAGGTCAGATGGCAATCCAGTGCTTTACCAAGGATTAGAATTTAGGAACCTCCTGATTAATAGAACAAATAACCTCCATGCACCAAATCCCCATGGGATGGGCAAGTCACAGAACTGGGTAGGATTAGCCAGAAAGGACTTGTCTGCTTGGGTAAGCAAAATATAACCAGCACTAAGGAAATACAAACATATTCAAGCTGCTGAGGCATAATCCTAGGAACCACTTACATGTGTGTGCTTGTGCAGTTTGTGGAAGTCTTTAAAAGGCCAGTAAAGTACGAGGTTGATATTTGAGACCACTGCATTAAATAACACACATACTTTGTTTTACTAAAAAGTAGAATAAGCCATCTCAATCCACTATTATTTTAATTATTTAGTGGCTCAGCCACTGGTACTAGAGATTTGCACCATGCAAAGCCCTGCCTCCTAATAAAAGGGTACAAGTAAACAAACAGTCCAGACATGCCTTATGTTCCAGCAGCAGTGCCTTTTAAACAAATCTTACTAGTTACAGAGCAAAAATGGAAACTGTCTGCTTTGATTTAAATCTGTCCTTGAGCAATTTCCACGAGTTAAGGCAGCAGAAGTACAAGAACGGGAACAAATAAACAAACAAAGAAAGAAACTTGAGCTCTCCTCTAACAACTGAAGCGCCACCAGTTTCCAAAAGGCAATCATGGAACCGTCCATTCTTGCACCACAATTAAGAGCAGCTCACAATAGAGGCCAACGGCTCCACCCCGGCAAAGGGAGAGGGCGTTGAAATGCTAATTGCACACAAGACTTCAGTGGTGCTGGTGATTAATATACTTATTGTTATTGTTAAAATTGGAATGACAAAGAGTATAATATAGCAGTGCTTTTGTGTCCTTTGGCTGTTCAAAAGTGTCTCCTTGCACTTTCTTTGCGTGCCAGAATTACTCAGCTTCATTTTACGGTTTTCACTTCTATTGAATAGACAGGAGATGTGGAGGAACAGCTCTTGGAGTATTTGAAACAGTGCAAAATAGGTGAGGTTTTGTTTTTAGGTTTTGGTTTGTTTTTTTTTTTTTCTTAGGAAACCTGTAGTGGGGAGGACAGAGGGAACTATTAGAATGTGTTCTGTTAGGTTAAAGAAGAATGGAAGTAGACTTGGAATTGATTCTAGCCAACAGAGTCCCCATTTCTTACTGTGTAACCTCAGTCACAATCCTTTACTCATCCCTATAAACTACTGAGATTTCCAGCACGACCCATGAAAAGACTTACATGTATGTTTAAGAAGATGAACATTCAAATGGCTGTTACTTAACTTTGAGCTTTTACAGAAAACATTGTTCTGAGTAAGGAAAAGATACTTTGCATTTTGCAGAATTAAGCTTTCAGAGTCTAATTGCCACAGGGTAAAAAAAAAAGAAGAATCAAGGGAAAGGTGAATGTTCATACCCTCTGTAAAGCAAATTCCTCATTCATTCCTGAAAAATTCATGAGAACAGCCACTGGAGTCACTATCTACAGACCTTCGCTGGGATGAGTCTGCTTGTAATCCTGACTCGTCAGAGGTAGGGATGACTATGTGGTGAGTAGAGTAGTTCAAGTTGGTTGAGTTTCACTACAGTGTCTAGTCTAGCTTTATGTTGTCTCAAGAGTAAGCAGCTCATTGCTGTACTCACATTATTATTAATGACCTACATTAGCTTAACCTAACATAAGAAATACTTAAGACAACGAAGGCTGCAGTAAATCAAGCTCTTTTGGGAGTGGACATTCAGTCTATCAGAAGATTTCAAGCTACTCATCTCAGCCTTAAACGTCCGTTGCCCATTGTAGTTGTCAGTGGCTGTTTATAATCAAAATTAGCCGCACTGACTGTAGTTTAAAACCAACCAGGTAAAGGAAATAAACAAAACACACCTGTAACATACCCAGGACATTGTGATATGGCTCCCGCACCAAAGTTCTCCATGACTGTTTGATATAAAATGATTGCCAGATTGAGGGCAAGGAACATCAAAGCAGGACTAGGGATTATTGCTATTGCTAAACTGGACGCATGGCTATGGAGGAGCAGGAGGAGAATGGGGAAGAAGACAACAAAGAGGGAGAGTCCCTAAAAGTCCAGGAAGCATAGCTCTAGGGAACTGCAGCATCAAGGATAAGTGTCTGCTGGAATTAGCCTTAAGCAGGTAATTTGGAAACAATTTGAGCTTTTAAAAGCTGATTCATCCGAGCAGGACTATATCATAACAAGCTCAGCAGAGGTATGTCACAGTGGGTAGCAGCAATTTGTCAGGGTCTGCTCAGAACTTCATTTACTCTCCTCAGAAAGATGCTGAAAGAATGAGGTCTTTTAATAACTGTTGTTTATTTACTTCCTCAGACTACCGAATTAAAATGATGCAAAGAGTACAGCAAAATATCAGTAATTTCCTCTCCCAGCCCTGTTACATGGCATGTTTGGAACTGGCTGAAGGAAAGGGGGTGCGAGCCCCTATAAGCTTGTACAATCAAGCCTCAGATGTAAGGTCTGAGTATTGGGACTGCAGTAAGTCACAGAGCTGTGTGTGAAGAAGCTCAAATGAATGTGGCCTTGAGCTTTCTGATAAGCAGCTCCCTGGGACTGTGTCCAGGATAGGAGGGAATCTCAGCTATAGCAGTAACTGCAAGTAGGGGGCAATATGCAGATTAACAGCACCGCATTGCATACTGGACGGGTCACCTTTTACCCACCTTATCCAGAAGTTATGAAAGATACCACAGGTGGGGGGAATATGCAAATACCAATCTTCGGATGTACCACACTGCATGCTGGATATGCTCACCTTTTCTCACTGTAACCAGTAACCTTGAACCCTGATGCTCTCTCAATGAAGCTGAATCGCCATGATGCTAGATCATATTGAGTCGTCGAGTGGCTTTTCCTTCCCCCCAATGGAAGTTTGATTTTACACTCTTTTAAGGATGCCTACTGCCATCCCATTTGTACACAAACTGGTGAGAGTGTGCAATGGAGGGGTAATTGATTAATGACAGATGATTTTTTTCCAAAATTAATATTGTTTATTAATTTTGAGATTCAGAACTCTCACCACCCTCCACCACTAATTCTAATAATAATCGGTTCTTCACAAGGTGGTGGAAACATACAGAGGAATAACTAGATTGAGGAATAACTAGCAAAAATATATAAACATTAACTGAACTGGAAGAGAAGGTTCCTGTGCTCAAATACCGCTTGCGGTCAATGTACTGCTTGCCCAGTAGATGGACTCAAGAAGCTCCTTTCTGCTTATGGCAGAAGGCAATGGTGAAATGCAAGAGACTTTAGTTATTTACTCACAAAAATATTGTCTCCCAACTTGCAGGGCTGGCTATAGCTTAAGGCAGCACCCAAATGCTTTCAGGGAATTCTGTTATTGTCTTGTCAGCCACTGAAGCTTCTGATTCTTCCCAGGCTTTGCAGGGTGGGGAAAGGAGGCAGACAATCTCTGACCATATATCTTGGCTCCTCTGGAAGATCTGTGAATCTCCAGGACTTCCCATCTTGGCAGGAGACTTTCAGGTGTAGGCAGGATGCCTTGTGATGTGCAATCTTAGCACAACGTCATGCTGGCTATGCAGGGCGATTGCATGGAGGCATATAGAGCCTGTTCCTGGTAAACTTGAGGCAATGTAGTTTCCAGGCAGTTCAGTACAGCTAGCTCATATCTTTAGCATAGCACGGCAAGATGCAATAAGACAGTAAGGCAGTATACTGCCAGGAACAGAGAGCAACAGCAGCAGGGAACAGCAGGCAGGAATACAATGGCAAAGCACACTGCGTTTACTTATGTATCCCTTTTTATCAGTGTAGCCTGAGACTAATGGGCCTTTGGACACAGAATAGCCAATCAGAATGGCAGTTAGCCAAGCCTGACCATAGGTGAAGCCATAGGCTTGCTTTACCCAAATTTGGGGAAAACATAGGCCTTGCCAAGGGCAAGCACAAGCTAAGAGTGTGTGCCTTGTTTACCATAGGATGTAAACAAATCTGAGCAGGCCAGAGTCCTTAGACTCAGAGGCTCCATGTTCTTTGTCCTCTTTTCTGCGCTTGCTTCTCCCCAAAACACAAGGAGGGAGAGCAGAAAAATATACCTGGGCAAGCTAGGATATGGATAAGCCTATTTTCGGCCTGGCAGGCCTACCAAGACAGAGTAATTTTGCTTTTCTCATCCTACAGAATGATGAGCAGAGGCATGTCCTACTCAAGGGAAGAGTAAACAAGACATTCCACATAAGGCTGCTGGAGAAGGAAATTGTTACCAAGCACAGGCCTCTAGTGCCATTTTAGGTCATGCCCATGGGATTTGCAGGTACAGGATCTATAGATAACTTGTCTTGCTGGAAAGGCAGCTGGAATAAAGTGTGGAATCTAAAGCACAAGCAAGTGTCATAGAATCGTAAAATGATGTAGTCTGGAAGGGACTGTGGAAATCACAGAAACATTCAGGTTGGAAAAGCCCCTCAGGATCACCAAGTCCAACCAAGAAACCTACTCAACAAGATGCACCCTAACCCATATCCCCAAGCACCACAGCCAAACTACTTCTGAACACATCCAGGGTTGGTGACTCAACCACCTCCCTGGGCAGCCCATTTCAATGCCTCACCACTCTTACCGGGAAAACAATTTTTCCTCCTATCTAGTCTAAACCTACCCAATGGCAGCTTGAGGCCATTCCCTCTTCTTCTATCACTAATTACCTGTGTGAGGAGACCAGCAGCAACCTTTCCACAAGGTCCTTTCAGGTAGCTGTAGAGAGTCATGAGGCCTCCTCTGAGCCTCCTCTTTTTCAAACTAAACAGCCCCAGCTCCCTCATCTGCTCCAACCTCCCCACCAAGGGCAAGGACACCTCTCAACTAGGCTCAGCTGCTCAAGGCCTTAAACACTCTCAGGGAGGAGGCAGCCACAACCTCCCTGGGCAGCCTATTTCAGAGTCTCTCCCAGTCTTGTACTGAAAAGCTTCCTAAGATCCAGTCTAAACCTACTGGAATCATCGCATGGTCTGAGTTGGAAGGGATCTCCAAAGGCCATCAGTTCAACCCCCTGCAGTCAGCAGGGACATTCTCCACTAAATCAAGTTCTTCAGAGCCCTGTTGAGCCTTACCTTGAATATCTCCAGGGATGGGGCCTCAACTACCTCCTTGGGCAACCTTTTCCAGTCTTCCACCACCCTCAATGGTGCAGAACTTGTTTCTGACATCCAATCTAAATCTTTTCTCATCTTGTCACTGTAGACCTTTGTGTATTCCATTCTGTTTAGCAAATTAAGTTTAGATTAGTTACTGAAATAAAAACTAAAACCCCATTGCCACAAAAAAGCTGATTGATGAGATATTCTGCAGAAACATAAAGTAATCATGGGGTACAGTCACAGAATCACAGAATATATCTGGTTGAAAGAGACCTCAAGACCTTCAAGAGTCAGCACTAAACCCTATCCCTAGGTGAACTTCATGAAGCTGTGATTTCCTTTCTATAGAGTCGTGAGCCAATGAAAAACTAAAAGCAGTTTGCTGTGAGGACCAACTTATTAGTTTTCACTAATGAATAAATTATTCATTATCAGTATGTGTTCTAGTCAAATCACAGTATCACAGTATCACACAGTATCACAGTATCACACAGTATCACCAAGGTTGGAAGAGACCTCACAGATCATCAAGTCCAACCCTTTACCACAGAGCTCAAGGCTAGACCATGGCACCAAGTGCCACGTCCAACCTTGCCTTGAACAGCTCCAGGGACGGCGACTCCACCACCTCCCTGGGCAGCCCATTCCAGTGGCCAATGACTCTCTCAGGGAAGAACTTTCTCCTCACCTCGAGCCTAAATTTCCCCTGGCGCAGCCTGAGGCTGTGCCCTCTCGTTCTGGCGCTGGCCACCTGAGAGAAGAGAGCAACCTCCTCCTGGCCACAACCACCCCTCAGGTAGTTGTAGACAGCAATAAGGTCTGCCCTGAGCCTCCTCTTCTCCAGGCTAAACAATCCCAGCTCCCTCAGCCTCTCCTCGTAGGGCTTGTGCTCGAGGCCTCTCACCAGCCTCGTTGCCCTTCTCTGGACACGATAACCTCTTTTCTGTTTTCACCAGGTCAATGTTTGAGGTGTGATTTCACTCCTGAAATAAACAATGAGGTGATTTACAAGCTGCATTTCCTTAGACTTTAGATGGTAGATTTGAGTTGCTGTTGTGCACTGCATTTTCTCTAACAGTGATGTGATTATTGCCGTCATATGTATTGTTAAGCTGAACAACATACAGACTGCGTTTTGTTATTTGCATTCCTTCTTTCACAGTGCTTTGCAACCCAGACTTTGACTCTAGAAAAAATATATTTATCATATTTTGTCTATGCTGTGGTTTAAGGATCATGACAGGCTGTACCAAATAGGTAAGAGGTCAGTAGCTGGCATTAGCTCTTAATCTGGCATACAAGAGGGGTCAAAGCATTACTATCAATGAAAACCAAGATGCTGCTATTGATTACATAGTTCAAGACTTCAGAAGGTCCCTTTCATGTGGAGTGTATCCCTAAAGGCCTTCTAGAATTAAATAATATGATTACACAGATGAATGATGGCAGAGACAGAGCCAAACTCAGACGTCTGGGTGATGATCTGAGATTTCAAAACAAGAACAGCAAACATGTTAGGTAAAACTACTCAGTGGGACAGATACATCAAGAGGGAAGGCCCTTCTGTTCAACATCTTCATCAGTGACATTGATGAGGGGACAGACAGACAGAATCTGTTCAGCGAGCTGACTGCCGAAACAAAACGAGGAGGCTTGGCTGACACACCTGGAGGCTGTGCAGCCATTCGGTGAGACTCGGATGGACTGGGAGCCTGGCAAAAAGGAACCTAATGTGCTTCAACAAGCATAAGTGAAGAGTCCTGCACCTGGGAAGGATCAATAAACTGCACCAGTACAGGCTGGGGAGGTGGGCTGGGAGATTCTATGGTCCTGCTCTGGCAGGGGGGTTGGACTCGATGATTTCTTGAGGTCCCTTCCAACCCCTAACATCCTGTGACCCTAACACACAGTACAGACAGAAGCTACCTAAAGAAACTGGTGAAGCAGCATGGATGCAATATTTTAAGACCCTTGTAAAGATCCTAATTCAATTTCTATCAGCAGACTTTATGTGTGAACCTTCCAGTAGAAACATTGCTACTGATCAGCTGTAGAAAGACTTCTCCCGACAGAGACAACATAATGCCATTAAATGGCACCAGCTTAGTCTTCAGATACCAGGCTTCAGCATCTGTAGAATCTCTGCCTCACTTGAAAGCTTTTTTATCCCCGAAGGCAACTTTTAGTAGTGTTGAGCCACTTTGTTGGGTTTTTATGGTGACAAGTACAGGGCTTTTGATGAGAATCATGTCAGCTGAACCAACCTGCTTGGGCTAGCAGTGTCTTCTGAATGTTAGGCTGGTTAAAGAACTTTTATGAGATTTCACCCTTCAAACTGCAAATATTTGAGTGTTACAGCTTGTAAAAGGAACAAGGGAAACCAGAAAATATGGAAAACTTACCTGATTTTCAGAATAATTTTTTTCCTGGTCTGAGTGAGACTCCCTTTTGCTTTGATTATCTTGTTTAAGAGCAGTTTAATCATGCTGTGCTCTCTGTGTGCATCTCTGTTGTAAACTCATATACAGTTAGGAAGGTCAGTTTGTCGTCCTGATATCTGCCATGTAATGTTGCAGGATTTGACGTGGAGGACTCAAGTGGAAAAGCACAACCAGAACTATGACTAATGAGTTCATGCTTGTGCTTGTAGCAGGCATTAGCACAAATTCAAAAGACTTCTCTTGATGTGTTTCAGCTTTGTCTCAGTCTTCATACACCCAAAGGAAATCAATAAACAGTAAATCTGGGTTCAAAACAGTGTATAAATTGTAGAACAGCTGTGCTCATTTTGACCAGGAGCTCCACCTTTGGCATTGGCATGTTTGTTTTTCTTCAGCAGGTCTTCAGATAAATATTATCCAGAGAGAAGAAAATTCCTGTCCTTAATGATGGACAAGATATGAATTGATAATGACACCTTTACTTTGCAGATACCTTAGTGTTATCTTGAAACATTTGAAAACAGCCCCAGGACTGTTTTTCACACTACACTGGTTGATAGTGGCTCTGGAGGGAAGATCTATCAATAGCCAAAGAGTAGCAGAGATGCAACCGTGCACCTCCTTCGTTTGCAGTGTGCTAGCACTACACATCACGATGAAGAAATTCACATCTGGGGAAGTCTGCCCAATTTCTGGCCATTTGGTGCCAGGCGACACAAAAAATCCCTATCAAAAGAGACAAACTGATGTACGTGAAAGTGACAAGGATTTGTTGTAGGTGGAGCCAGCAATGCTGCCTGCAGCTGAGTTAGTTTGATGCTTCCCTTTAGACTGTTGTGTATTCAGTTGCTTAAAACCGTGTCAAATCATTAATCAGAGAATCACAGAATGGCTCAGGTTGTAAGGGACCTTAGAGATCATCTGTCCAACCTCTCCACCTTGGGCAGGGACTCCTCTCAACTAGACTCAGTCGCTCAAGTCCTCATCCAACCTGATCTTGAACACCCTCAGGGAGAAGGCAGCCACAGCCTCCCTGGACAGTCTATCCCAAAGTCTTACCACCCTTGTACTGCTTATTCCTAAGATCCAATTTAAATGAACTAATGAATAGGTATAGTATTTTCCTTAAAGCATTCTCTTTCATATTCATTTTTTTTTAACCTATTGCCTTACAAAGAAGTATCTAGAAATCACACTAAAAAAATTGGCCTTGTAAAGCCAGGCAGTCAAAGGTTAAAAAGTGCCCAAGGTAAGTTACTCAATCTTAGCTATCAAATAAGCTTCTGCTTACAACTATTAACAGTAGAGTTTTTTCTGTGTTTCTGTGGGGCCATGTTTCATGCAATGTACTAAGATGCTTGTATCTCAAGGATGGGATGGGCTCAGACATCCAAAAAGTAAGGATATCTTATAGGTGCCCTAAAGGGAGTTCTTCATGTAAATATACAAGAAGTCGTGAAGCAGAAAATCTTTGCAGCACTTCTTGATGGAGCCTAAAAGTTTTAGAGAAATTTAGTGTGCCAGATAGCCCTACCCCAGGGAGGTTGAGATTTATGTTGTTTAGGATCTTTTCTGCTGCAGAGTGGTTCTTTGATTATGCATGTTGTGTGGTGAATGAGACGAGAAAAAACCCCAACCACCTAAACAAAAAGATCATTTAAGAATAAGACAAGAGATCACAGAATCACACAAACATTCAGGTTGGAGAAGCCCCTCAAGATCACCAAGTCCAACCAAGAAACCTACTCGACAAGATGCACCCTAACCCATATCCCCAAGCACCACAGCCAAACTACTTCTGAACACATCCAGGGTTGGTGACTCAACCACCTCCCTGGGCAGCCCATTTCAATGCCTCACCACTCTTACCGGGAAAACAATTTTTCCTCCTATCTAATCTAAACCTATCCAGTGGCAGCTTGAGGCCATTCCCTCTTCTTCTATCACTAATTACCTGTGTGAGGAGACCAGCAGCAACCTTTCCACAAGGTCCTTTCAGGTAGCTGTAGAGAGTCATGAGGCCTCCTCTGAGCCTCCTCTTTTTCAAACTAAACAGTCCCAGCTCCTTCAGTCATTCTTCCTTAGATTTATTCTCCAGGCCCTTCCCCAGCTCCCTTGCCCTCCTCTGCACTGACTCCAGCATTCGCTTATTGAGTATTGGAATGGGCTGCCCGGGGAGGTGGTGGAGTCCCCATCCCTGGAGGTGTTTAAGGGGAGGCTGGATGAGGCACTCAGTGCCATGGGTTAGTTAATTAGAAGGCTTAGGTGCTAGGTTGGACTCGATGATCCTAGAGGTCTTTTCCAACCTGGCTGTTTCTGTGATTCTGCGATTCTTTCTTTCCGAACAGGAACATTTTGCTGCCATTGTTGTACATGTGTGCTGAACAACAACAACAAACATTAATCCAGCCTGAGAGAGGATTCACTGTTAGTGACTTGAATATTTTATATTAAGAAAGGGAAAAAAAACCGTTTTTAATTCTTGTGAATAGGTGCACAAGGATATGTTTAAGTTTTTTTGAAAGGTAAATAGTTCTGACATGAGAGTTTGGGGATGGATAAAAGTTGAGTAGGGTACATGCTGCTTTTTCCTTCTCTAAAATAAATACCAAGCCTTAATCCTACAACTGTATAGAAAGTCACTTATTCAGTGTGACAGGCAGGAGAACACAGATACAGTAATCTACCAGTCTGGTACCTGCTATACGTTGAAAGCTATGAAATAGATGTCAGCAGGCTGAGTGCTGTGCACCCACGCACGGTACAACGCTGTGATTACAGTAGGTAGGTGGCTCTGGTAGCAGCAAACTTCAGGGATGCAGGAGTCCAGTGTAATGTGTGGTATGATTTGCAGGTTTTTGTTAGGACACGTCTTATAATTATATGCTTGGTACAGCATCTGACCTGCTTGCCTTTTGTGCCTTTGAGAAGCTAGATTCCTTTAGGAAGTGCTGTCTTTTCTGCAAGATGTTTCGGGCAGAACCCGTTTTAAGAGAAATAAATTCATCAAAGCTGATCACGTGGTGCACACTGCATTTCTGTAAAGGAAACCAAAGCAATTCACACAACTCACGTTTTTATTGCATGAAACATCAGAAAGATGAAAGAAATGTTGCAAAGAAACGTCCAGATAAGAAAAGTCACTCCTGAGGGGACAGTCTGTAACCCCACAACTGCCTTCAACACAAATCAAAACATTTTCATTATCCTACACCGGCAGCAGCCTGTTCCTGGATTTTTGACTGAATAGGAGTGATAAAATTCCTCAGGACTTCCTCAGACCGCTCTCGTTTGGTCATACCTTCCTGCTTTCAGCTATTTGTGAGTCTATCTTCATGGAGTGCTCCCTGTGCCTTACTTTTATGTCGCATATATTTCTGAGAAACGATGTGATGTCAGGAGTGCGAAGTGAGACTTCCACTCTTGCCACCCAGAGGCATGGGGGCTGGGGCTGCGTGCGTGTGTGTGGGCAGCCTTCCAGTATTTGAAGGGGGCTACAGGAGCTCTGCGAAGGGATTTTTTTTACAAGGGCTTAGCAGTGACAGGTTGAGAGGCAACGACTCTGAGCTGGAAGAAGAGAGATTGAGGCTGGAGATCAGGAAGAAATTCTTTACAGCGAGGGTGGTGAGACATTGGAACAGGCTGCTCAGGGAGGTCATGGATGCCCCCTTCCTGGAGGTGTTCAACCCCAGACTGGATGAGGGCTTGAGCAACCTGGGCTAGTGGAAGGTGTCCCTGCCCATGGCAAGGGGTTGGAACTAGATGACCTTTTGAGGTCCCTTCCAACCCAAATTATTCTATAGATTATATGTGGGCTAAGACAGATTTCCATCATTTGAATCCAGAACTCTCAGATTAGCACTTTTTGTAGTTGGCTATGTGCTGCTTAAAAAATATAAGTAAAATGGATAGGCAAATCTATTTCCTTTAAAGAGAAACCTTCCAAACTCACCTTTTATTTAGGCTGGTTGTATCTTTGAGGGCAATCTTCTGTGGTACTTTGAGCCTGATGGCCTGGACAGCTGGACCTTTGTTTACTGGTGTATTACAGCAGTTGACCTTCACAGTTAGAAGTGGCAAGACTTAGCCTGTTTTGAAGGTGCAGACAGGCAAGGCGAGCATGCACATGTGCCAGGCATCCACCTGTTTCTGTAAGCTACTTTGGGCACAGTGTCACAAGTTATGTTAGTTCTGCCTGGGCTGACTAAATAGTAGCTGTTTTTTCCCCATCTTTCTGTATTTTTTTCAACAGATTTTTCAGGAGGTTTTGTTTGTGCCAGGGAAGTCTCATCCCTGGTCGGTTTTCATGTCAGTCAGAACTGACAAAGGCTTAGCCTAGTTTTTTGAAACCCAAAGTCACGAAGAAATGGATCAAGTGAATCACAGAATCACAGAATGCTAGAGTTTGGAAGGGACCTCCAGAGATCATCCAGGCCAAGCCCCCTGCCACAGCAGGATCACCCAGGGTAGTTAGCACAGGAATGCATCCAGGTGGGTTTTGAAAGCCTCCAGAGAAGGAGAATCCACAACCTCTCTGGGCAGCCTGTTCTAGGGCTCCAGAAACCTTACTGTAAGAAGTTTCTCCTCACATTGAGGCAAAACCTTTCATGTTGCAAGTTTGCTTCCGTTGGTTCTTGTCTTATCACTGTGCACCACCAAGAAGAGATTGACCCCAGCCACTTGACACCTACTCCTCAGATATTTATAGACATTGATCAGATCCCCTCTCAGTCCTCCTTTTCCAGACTAGACAGCCCCAAGACTCTCAGTCTCTCTCCATAAGGGAGATGCTCAAGTCCCCCAGTCTTCATCATATGTCTCTGTTGGACTCTCTCTAGCCGTCCCTGTCTCTCTTGAACTGGGGAACCCAAAACTGGATACAGAATTCCAGGTTTGGTCTCACCAGGGCAGAGCAGAGGGGGAGAAGAATCTGCCTAGACCTGTGAACACATTAATTGTGAAGCACCCCAGGATACCTTTTGCCCTCTTGGCCACAAAGGCAATGCTAGACATGTTGCTACTAGGAAGAATTGTTTTCCGTGCTCCTAAATTTGGCCTCTCTGCGGTAACAACTTGATAATTATTATCTGCGCATATCTTCCTGATATAAACTGCTCCCTTTTTCTTTCAGCTATGACCAAATACTGCTGATGACTTTAAAAACAGAACTAGGCTGTAGATGAAGCATCATGTTGTGATTAGTGTGGCCTTTCACACCTTTGCCAGAGCTATTGTCTCAAGTAGTCAGCAGAGATCATTGAAACTGCTCCCAAATCATACTTGAAAGGTTATCTCTGGAATATTTTGTTTTCAAGATGGGCACCTTTCAACACAAATGAATGTGCAGTGCTGTTCCTGGCTGCTCCGAGCTGGCAGAGCTCAGATTTTCCTGGGAAGGGTTATTATGCACTTTGGGGGCTATTCGTTATGAAGGTTCAGATAGCAACACCTCTTGTACACTGGGACAATCCTTCCGAATTAAAAATAGTTGTAGTTTTCTCTCTTGAAATATGTGAAAAGGAACAGAGCAAGACATGCAAGTCTGACCAAAGGTTAGAAAGAAAAGAATTATCTCTTTCTGGTCAAAGGAAGGACCACAGCCTCCTCTCTTGTAAATGGGGGTGTGCAGCAGGGGAATGCTGAGTCAGCTGCGAGGAATTAATCAGCCTTTCATCATCTTGGCTCAGGAAAAATGGAATTGTTCTGCGGGGAACTGCGATGGAATTTAGTAACAAAGAATTATTCCAGAGAAATCACTGAAACTGAAAGTGGAAAGGAATTTATTCCTATTTCTCTCCAGATGCAGACTAAAGAGAGCCTTCCGATTCCTTTGACTTCAAATGGGATTGAAGGAAGTCGTGCATTTTAAGAGTTTTCCCACCCACTGGCTCCTCTGGGCATTTGAAAATCTGGCCACTTTCTGCAGATGTTTGAACAGGTTCCAAGTTCATTCAAACATCTGACCCTGGACTTCTCTACTTTTATTCTATATATTTAGTTTGGCATCTAAACTTTACCTTCACTCCTCTATTCTTCAAAACAAGGTGTAAAAGGCTCCAACAAAGACGCAGCATACCAAATTATTTCCTGCTCCACATTCCTTTAATGAGAGGAATTAATAAAAAAAAACAAAACCCAAACAACCAAAAAAAAAGAAAAGAAAAGATTCAGGATCTCTAAAGGAGGGCATGGATAAATATCCCAAGGCTAGGGGAGAAGCCCTTTAAAATTGAGGCACCTGAAAGGACTGCAGAGGACCTAGCCTAATTTACATCAACATGGGGTCTGGCTGGAAATGATTACATGTCTCATCTGAAATTGTTCAGCACTGGAGACACCAGAGTGGAAATCTTAAAAGCAGTAGCATAATTATGAGATTTCCAGTCCTTCTTTCTTCAAGTCATGCCTTTTTCTCAGGGAAAAAATATGCATGCCAAGACTGGGTAATAACTCTGACAGATTCCCCCATTCATAGCACCGAGAGCTGCAGCTGGGCTGGGTACGGTGTGAACCCTTGTGATCTCCTGCCCCAGCAAATTCCTCGCTGCGTGTAGCCAAAAGCCAACCTCTTCCAGAATACTAAATCCACTGAAGCAGAACCTCTGCAACAATTTATAGCAGGTTTCTAGGTGCTCAGCAGCCATAGTGCTTTTCTTGTTTATGGCCCATAGTTTCCTCAGCCATACTCTGTAATTTCCTTACTGAGGTCTTACTCTCAGGTCTGCATATATTTACATGTTTTACTCTGCAAGCTTTTAAGCAGCAAATTATACAAAATAGAGGTGAGACCTCTGCTAGTTGAGTCTTCCTTTTATTGTTTCCATTGTAGTTGTGTCTGGAAAATAAATAAGTAGGAACTTGAATTGACATAAAATAAATGACAGTTCAGGTTCTATAGGTTCATGTTTATGACATGATTGGCCCACAGCCACTGCAGCTATTTCCTAGTCTACAAGATGTCCTTGATTTGCTCTTCCACCAGTAGGATAACAAGCACACACAGTCTTTGCCTTCACTGCTAGCAGGCTTCTAGCCTGTGCCTGATTTTACACATTCAGCTTTTACGTTGTGCTTTGCAGAACTCTCTCAGCTCTCTTAAGAACGCCTTATCTATTTAATCTGTATTATTTTCATCTTTCAGCCCAAGGTAGATGAATATAAAGGGAAAAGTAAGAAAATCTGATAAATCAGCACACTTGTGAAATCCATTCACACAAAAGATGTAATTTTTCTTCTACAAGTACACAAATGATGGTAACCCAAACAGTATTAAGCATTTTCTGTAGCAACAAGCACCTTTTCATACTGCCTTTTAGGAGTAACTACACAAAAATAAGCCATGTAATGATGATAGCAATAGTGGAACGTTAGGTGCATCCATGCCAGCCCTGTTAGATCTCTCGTCTGCTTTTGACACATCGGTCATGAGATTTTTTTTTCCTCTCTTTTTTATAGATCTCACAGAAATAGTCTTGGTGTCTGTGGCATGACTCCATTCCTTCCTTGCTGTGCATATATGAAGATTTCTTTTTTTTTCACTCAAGGCCTATGCTACAGCTTTCCAAGGGCTCTTGGTTTTCTTCTCTCCTGCTAGGAAGTACAGACAGCTGAAATTTCAGCCTGGTGATGGCCCCTGATATACAACTCTTGCATCTGACCTTGCTAGAGCTTCTGAATGTGCAAGCTGGTTTTGCAAAGGGGAAAGGTGTGAATAAGAGCTGGCTGGAGTTCAGTGGAAAGAGACTAAGTAAGATCAAGGAAGAGAGAAACTATTAGCAATTTTACCATGAGAACAGTCATCTGTTTGTCAATTAACAAAGGAGCAGGACTGTTGGGTTCTTGGTAGCTGATGCATAGTTAACATCCTTGTCCTGGGATTCTTTATTTCTTTTCCTTTGCCTTACATTCATTTCTTCCCATGTGTATCACAGAATCACAGAATGGTTTGAGTTGGATGGGACCTTAAAGATCATCTAGTTCCAACCCCCCTGCCATGGGCAGGGACTCCTCCCACTACTCCAGTTTGCTCAAGGCCTCATCCAACATGTCCTTGAACACCTCCAGGGAGGAGACATCCACAACCCTCCCTGAGCAACCTATTCCAGTGTCTCATCACTCTCACTGTCAAGAATTTCTTCCTAATCTCCTGTCTCAATCTCCCCTTTTCCTTGCTCCATGTTTTCGCTGGTTTCTGCAGCATGATATAAACTGAGCTGCTCTTTATTTTAACTTGAAGTAGGAGCCAGCAAAATATTGTAGCTCACACTTGGAGCACTTCTGAGAACAACCCTGTTCCTAATTTTCTCTGAGCTACTGTGGCTTCCTAGTTTCTAGCTAGAACTTCAACATCGCTTTTGATCTGTGGGATGATGCAGTCAGAGATGGAACAAAGTGTCAACATCCTACTGAAATTCACTATGCTCTCACTTTTTTCTTTTTTTCTTTTTTGTTGCTAAATTCCTTTCAATTCCTCAGAAAATCTCAACCAGAAGAATTTGAAGAGGCACCAGGATACATAGTTTAAAACTCAGGATAGACAGCGACTATTTCTTTTGCTAGAGCAGCCTTGGCAATTTGAGACTGAGGCTTGCAGCATTATCAAGTTACTGCCAATTTGCTTTCATTTTCTGAAAATTCCCAAGCACTTCAAATTCTATCTCCATGCAGTCATTAAAGAGGGTAAAGGTTATTTTGCTCTTGTGACTCAAAATTGAATTTACTTTGTGTTGATGGAAAACCAGGAAATGTAAGAGCAGATTAATTTTTGTTCTTTCCACCCGCATTCAAAATTAATATTTCCTACAGATTTTCTATTTCATTTGCAGATAATCAGAATCAAAGATCGTATCACCACTTCTCTCAGAGAAATTTTTGTGTAATTGCATAAGAAATGAATCTGTATTACTCTGCAAAATCAACTAGTCTTAGCTGAATGGCACCAGAAACTTAAGCATTCACATGGCAGTGTGATTGGCCCAAGTGTGCCTACCCAGAATATGTGTTGAGATTTTGAGGCAGTTCAGGTAGTGGATTAGTTTAAGCATTCATTAATGCAGTGAAGTTAGGGAGGTAGGTTTTGTGGAATCATAAGAAGACAGAAAAACCTATGATGGGCATTGGCAAGCGGCAAGTTGTGATGGTTTGGGTGTTCNATCAGCCAAAGCAAATGGGGGGTGAGGTTAGAAAGCAAGATGGAGTTCAGCCAGCAGCCTCAGCTCTCCCCAGCAGGCAAAGCAGAAGTGACTTTATCTTTGTTTTGCTTTTCTTCTTTACACATCTCAGCAAGACTGTGAGCGAAGTAGACCTCACCATTGTTTTCATTTCACAGCCTATCAGCTAGTTCTTCTCACCAAAACATCCCAGCTAGGCTCAAACTAGCACACAAGTATACTGCCTGTGGGCTGTCATCCAGAGAGAGCATAGTTTCAGTCACTCTTTGGTGTAGAAATGGAAAATAAATGGGATGGAGATGTGTCTGGATGAGAAACTTTATTTTCCTGAGGTTGAATAGACATTTTAGAGGGAGTTCTTATGAAAAAGAACTGAAGGAGCTGGGGCTGTTGAGAAGGCTGAGGGGAGACCTCATCACTCTCTGCAACTACCTGAAAGAACCTTCTGAAAAGGTTGGTGCTGGTCTCTTCTCACAGGCAACAAGAGGAAACAGAGGCAACAGCCTCAAGTTGAACCAGGATGGGTTTAAACAGGACATTAGGAAACACCTTTTCGCAGCAAGAATGCTCAGGCTACCCAGGGAGGTGGTGGAGTCACTTCAGCCCTGGATGTGTTTAGATGTGGTACTTGGGGATATGGTTTAGGAGTGACCTTGTTAGAGTAGGGATATTGGTTGGACTTGATGCTCTTGAGGTTCTTTTTCTACCTGAATGTTTTCGTGATTCTGTGAGCTTTAGCTTTATGCAACATTAAAAGGTTGAGACTTTAGACTCTCAAAAGGCAGAAAAATCTTGGCTTTGAAGTAGGGATAGTCAGGAAATTGAGTCAGGTAATGATTCCACCTTTGGAAATGGTGGTAGTGAAAGAAGATGCAACATGCTGATGACGATTTTTATAATTGTAAAAGAGAGCAGAATGTTTAAAATGATCATGAAAAAAACCTAGCAAGCACTTCCACAGGGAGGAAAAAAAAAAAAGTGCTGTTTCTACACTGATTTTTGCAAGGTCAAAATTCAGCCCACTGCTTGGAAATTACCATCTCTAAAGACTATGCGCCATGGGTTTCCACTTGGATAGATGAACTCTCAAAGATACTTTTTATTTGCCTAAAAACTACTCAGTCTGTTACTCCTAAGCTAACCACTCCATATCTTTAAACAATGTCCTTCTTTACTGATTTAGTATTTGCAGTGCTCTAGGTATCTGAAATAGTTAAGTGATGGCAATCGTGGATAACACGTCAGTGTTTTCTGACTCTTACGTAAGAGTCAATAAAATTTGCATTTAAAGAAGGCCTCCTCTCTTCCTTAAATTAAAAAGTTCATCATGACAGAAGTATCAATATCTTCTGAGAACAGAGCAAAATGACCAAGTCAGCTCAAGGTACAGATTCACAAAGGTTGATGAAGGCTGGGGACTGGTTTCATAAAAGATATTTTCATGTTGACAGTGCCTTAATGAAAGACTCCAGATTTTGCTTCAGCTTGTTAGATAGTGATACTCAACCAGGATGTGCTTGTTGCTTCCTGTCAGGAAACAAAAAAGCAATTTGGATCAACTTTGCATTGAGAAAAAGAGATAATTTCTGGCCGGATTCAAAAAGAGAAAACAAAAGAATCTATACCTATTGCAATGATTTTGAGCTCCTCTTTAGCTATTCTCTTCTGTCTCTTGTAGAGCTGGGGCTGCTGAATCGATACAAGTAGATGATGCTAGATCATATAACAGAAAAGAAGATGATGTGATAAGTTTTTCATATTAATATTTGAAGACATGAAATGGATGCTCAGAAAATAGGAGGGATTTGAAGCCACTGAAGGTTGAAGTTATTTCTTTCCCACAGTTTAGGTGGACATTTAAATATAAGCTTTCATCGTCACCATACCTTAATAGCTTTAAAAGACAAGAGTACAATTCACTAATTCTGTTTCAGCCAAGAGGTTTTAATACAAGACACCAAAAAGTTTCCTTTATAATTTATTTTTTTTCCCAACAGGATTTCAAGGAACCTTCCTCATGTTTCCTCTGTAAGTTGATTTAAAAGTAGTAAAAGAAACTCTCTTGCTTTCCTGAATTTTCAGACACGTGTACAACATTATGCCATTTGAGTAACAATCTACATGTCAACCTTTAAGGGAAAAAATTGATAGCAATTCCAAAATATTAAGCAAAATATTCTTGTCCATAACTTCTTCCATCACACTATTTGGAATACAAGATTAGTGAGGAAAGAGTTTTTCACTGCGAGGGTGACAGAACACTGCAACAGGCTGCCCAGGGTGGGTTGTGGAGTCTCTTTCTCTGGAGATATTCAAACCCTGCCTGCATGCATTCCTGTGTGATCTACTCAAGGTGATCCTGCTCTGTCAGAGGGGTTGGACTGGATGAGCTTTCGAGGTCCCTTCCAACCTCTAACGTTCTGTGATTCTGTGACCACCATCTGTGAAACAAAGTTTTTGTCTAGTTTTACATCCTTGCCTGTTGAAATTAAAAGACCTTATGTCAGTGCAAAAGTTTTTTGTGCAGGGTTGTTTCCATCCTGGTGATGAAGCTCTCTGCAAGGACAACTCTTTGTGACTCCCTTTACTAAACGAGGAGTAATGTTGAACTAGATATGAAACAAAATAACCTCAATACTTTTAAAAGAGGATGCATCTCTAATTAAAACTGCAATCACACATTATACAAATGTATTTTTTATAGAAGGAATTATTTACAGTCTAAAATTTAAAGTCACCTTCGGACTCCTGACATTGTAACCAACTCTCTTTTCTGCCTTTAAATTCCACTGGCTATAAAAAAAAAAATCATCCTTTCAGCTGGTTTGTCCAGCTATTAGTTGCCAGAGACTTCAGTGGCAATCTAATCAAACCCTAAATATGTGCCCAACTAGAGTCCAAGGTGCAACAAGAGTAGTTCATTGAACTCAATCCTCTGGGATGTTGATTGTGTCCTATTAACAGGTTTGCACAGAACCCAGCACCAAATAGCATGACTGGAGTCTGTGTGGAATGGGTGCTCAATTCAGACCTGGCTTCTGAAGCTTCACCCTACAGACAGAAACCACTCTGTGGGCTGTTTGCTGCCTTGGGTCCCCTGTTACCTAGGGCTTGTCTTTCAAAATATGGTTGGTTAGACCCAAAATTACTGAATTAGTTTACATGTTATCCTACTGGTGGGTAGCTATCTCAAAGTGCACAGCGCTGGTATATTAATGAAGACTAAAATTGAGCCTGGACAAAGCCCCAGTTTACATCATTGCCCATTTCTCAAATCCCATGGATTTGTAGCAGGTGAGAGTTAGGCTCCGTTCACATAAAGAGATGTTGAAAAAACAAGGTGCAAGCTCTTTGGTTACATTTTTCTTGGGTAAAAAATTAATTTTTTTTCCCTTCCACTTCATTTCTACCAAGAATTAGATAACTGAAACTGGCAGCTAACAAACCAGGCTGCTTATTAATCCTTTGCCTGTCTGAATTCCTGCTTCAGGTCCATGTGATGTCAGCAATCTGTGGTGTGAGTTCTTGTGGGGTGTAAGCTAAAAAAAAAAAAAAGAAGGGAAAAAAGGAGGGGAGGAAGAGAAAGGGGAAAAAGGGGGAAAAGAAGGAAAAATGGGAAAAGGGGGGAGAAGGAGAAAAAGAGGAAAAAAGGGGGGAAGGGAAAAGAAAGGGAAAAAGGGAGAAAAGGGGGAAAAAGAAAATGAAAGGGGAAGAAAGTGGGGGGAAGAGAAAAGAGGAGAAGGGAAAAGAAAGGGGAAAAGGGAAAAAGGGGGAGAAAAGAGGGAAAAGGGAAAAATGGGAGAATAGGGAGGAAAAAACAGAAAAGAAAGGGAAACGAGGGGAAAAGGTAAAAAGAGGGAAAAGAAAGGGAAAAAGGGAAAAAAGAGGAAAAAAGGGGAAAGAAAGGGAAGAAAGAGGAAAAAAGGGGAAAAAGAGAGAAAAGAAAGAGAGAAAAGGACAAACCAGAAAAGAAATGGAAAACAGGGAAAAATGGGAAAAGAAAGGGAGAGAAAGGGAAAGAAAGGGAAAAAATGGAAAATAAAGGGGGAAAAGGGGAAAAGGAGAAGGGAAAAAGAGAAAAAGGGGGAGAAAAGGGGGAAAAGGGGGAAAATGAAAATGAAATGGGGAAAAAGGGGGGAAAAAGAGAGAAGAGAATAAGAAAGGGAAAAGAAAGGGGAAAAGGGAAAAATGGGAGAAAAGGGGGGGGAACCCCAGAAAAGAAAGGGAAACCGGGGGAAAAGGTGAAAAGAGAGAAAAGAAAGGGAAAAATGGAGAAAAGAAAGGGAAGAAAGAGGAAAAAAAGGGAAAAAAGAGAAAAGAAAGAGAAAAAAAGAAAAACCAGAAAAGAAACGGAAAACAGGGAAAATGAGGGAAAAGAAAGGGGAAAAAAGAGAAAAGAAAGGGGGAAAAAGGGAAAGAAGGTGGGGGGAAGGGAAAAGAAAGGGGAAAAAAGGGAAAAGAAAGGGGAAAAAAGGGAAAAGAAAGGGGAAAAAAGGAAAAAGAAAGGGGAAAAAAGGAAAAGAAAGGGAAAAAAGGGAAAATAGAGGGAAAAAGGGGGAAAAGAAAAGGAAAAAAAAGGGAAAATAGGGGGAGAAAGGGAAAAATGAGGGAAAAGGAAAAAAATCTCCTGTTGTTTTTATTTTGGAGAAAACGAAATGTTGTTCTGGGTTTGTTTTGTGTCACTGTTGTTTTTTAAGTTGCATTAAAAAAAAAAATCAGCTAATCCCAGTTTTCATCTTTATGTGTCTCTGGGAAGAAAAAAAAACCCTCTACCTCAAGAAATTTCTTTAACAAAGAGAACATTATTTCAGACTCTAACATCTCTGCCTGCCTATTATCATTAGTCATAAGCTAAGCCCTGCACTAAATGTCTAGTGAGCACAGATAATGTTCATTTTGTCTGGAAGACAGGTTGCCGCCTGTCAAGGAGAAATGGAATAAATGACAGGTTTGGACTCTGTGCCTCGCAGGCATATTAGGCTAAGAAATCGCCAACACGATGAAAAATTATTTTGTCAAAAATTTGTAGGTCACCCATCATTGTCTAATGTATTCTGTGATTAATTGCTAGCATAGATCAGCATTATGTCTTTCCAGTGAATCGCTTAATTGTTGCCTGCTTCATGCTCTTAATGTAATGACGAGGCATCTGCTCCTTTCACATGTGCTTTTAAATGCCAGCTTGTGCATCCAGGTTACGGGAACTGTAACATTAAACTTAAAGAACTAGTTGAAATTCAAACTTCCGGAAATCTGCCTCTTCTATCTTTGCCTTTGCCTTTCCCCACCCCCCCCCCTTCTTTCTCTCTCTCTCTCTCTCTTATTTTTTTCCCCCCTATTTTTCTTTTCTCTCTTTTTTTTTTTTTTTATGGCCATGTGCACGGTAGGCTGAGTGTTAGTGTTAATGTATGTAGATTTTATTTCTGATGAGTGATTATTTGACTGCTCATTTTACGAAGATTTATGGTGTGCTTTCTATCTCCTGACTGCAGTGCTACTCTTATCTTTAATAAAAGAGATGAGGACATTAATCAGCCTTTGTCAGGAGTCCTGACTAAGACATTAAATGTACTGTATGGGATAGGTAAACACGCTCCAGATCCTTCTCTACTCCAGTAGATCAGGCAAAAAAACACTCATTATATTTATCATAATTTCACATCTGCTGTTTTTGAAGCAATGTACCATGAGGCCATAAACTGTATTACAACTGTGCATAAATTCAACTGATTTGTGGCTGGAGTAACTAATTCCTAAAGTACGTTTTAGAAAAACAAGCAGTGAGCCCTGAAATTGCAATTCCATAAAGGCACTAAATTACTGACTGCAGAATCAAGAATTTGCTTGATGTGATTCTGCAGTGACCGTTTTATAAAAAGTGACAGTGTGCCTGTGATTGAGTCAATAAAATAAGGACGAGTGAGCCGTACACTCAAACAAGATTAAAGAGAAAGAGAATGACAGAGGACAGACACATGGGATATAAATAGAGGGAAGTGTGATGTTTCCCCCCCCCCCCC
>WAAF01020898.1:38160-58830 GCA_013400475.1 Tricholaema leucomelas | reverse complement strand
CCCCCCCCCCCCCCCCTTCCCCCTTCCAAAAATGGCTTTAGGATGTAGCTATTCATAACCAGGACGTTAATTTGCAAGCAATCATTTCACCCTGATAAAAATACAGATGTTTGTACCTAAGTTTGCAGTATTTCTGTAAACAGGGAGATAGATGTATATATATATACACACACACACACACACATATATATATAAATATATATATGTTTAGGAAGAAGTTCTGCATTGGAATGGGCTACCCGGGGAGGCGGTGGAGTCACCATCCCTGGAGGTGTTTAAAAGGAGGCTGGATGAGGCACTTAGTGCCTTAGGTTAGTTAAGATAGGGTGATAGGTTGGACTCTGTGATGCCAGAGGTCTTTTCCAACCTGGTGAATTCTGATTCTNGCCAGGCTGGATGAGGCCTTGAGCAGCCTGCTCTAGTGGGAGGTGTCCCTGCCTATGGCAGGGGGTTGGAGCTGGATGATCCTTGAGGTCCCTTCCAACCTAAACCATTCTATGATTCTATGATTCTATGAAAGAGGGTGAGCAAAATCAAGGGGCACCTACCAGCCTCTAACTGGGGCAATCTCAGCACTGCACCTTTCAAACTGGACCTTTCCCAAATGGAAAAGAACGTATTAGGGAGTCCTGAGGCGTGATATTTCAGCAGCACCTAAATGGAGTTGTTCTTCCTGGAACATAGAAGGTTTCACCTCGACAGCAGGAGAAACCTTTTTACAGCGAGAGTAACAAAGCCCTGGAACAGGCTGCCCGGAGAGATTGCGGAGTCTCCTCTGGAGATTTTCCAAACCCACCTGGATGCATTCCTGTGTGAACTGCCCTAGGGGATCGTGTTTTGGCAGGGAGGTTGGATGAATGACCTCTGGAGGGCTCTTCCATCTTCTAAGGTTCTGCGATTCTGTGAGATCTACTGTATCCACATTGCTACCTCTTGGTCAAGTGCTCTGTCTCATGAACTGTCACAGTAGCCAGCTATGACATCTGCCTTTGAGTTTCAGCAGCAAGCATACTTTACACCATAAGACACTCTTTTACTCTGAAACATAAGCAGGAATCACAGAATCACAGAACTTTAGAGATTGGAAGGGATCTCTAGAGATCATTAAGTCTAACTCCCCTGCCAAGGTAGGATCACCCAGAGTAGCTCACACAGGAACACAACCAGGTGGGTTTGGAAAGTCTCCAGAGAAGGAGACTCCACAGCCTTTCTGGGCAGCCTACTCCAGGGCTCTGACACCCTCACTGTAAAGAAGTTTCTCCTCATGTTGAGGTGAAACCTTCTCTGTTCCAGTTTGTAGCTGTTGCTCCTTGTCTTATTGCTGCTGACCGCTGAAAAGAGATTGGAGACGTATGATATGCTCTTCAGTATCCTCCTCTCAGGAGTTAAGGCTTCTCCACAGCGTGTCTGCAGCCTCTGGTGTGTGTTGGTGGAAACATACATTACCTTCACTTTGGAATATGAGAGTAATATAATACCCTCTGGTGTTGTTAATAAACGTGTGTATAGCTTGGCTTTAGTACTGTTCTTGACCGCAGCCTGCTAAGCTTGGTCCACTCTGGTGGTTATAAATCTGTAGGGATTATGCTGAATATCTTTTCACTCTGTCCATGAGAACAAGGGAAAAAAAAAAAAAAGGGAAGAGTATTTGCTTGATGCCAGCACATAGTTTCTGTCTAATAGCATCAATCTGTGCATCACTGAGCGTTTCTTTTCCTGACCTTATTACTTTACTGAAATTAAGCTTGAAACAATCTGATGTCAGATACTGTATATCTACTTTTATTGCTAGCCTTGCTGGGCCTCTCCATATTGCTAGTGCTGCATCTCATTTTAGATAGGTTGAACCACATATATATATTCTCCAGTTTATTGAAAGCCTGATAGATTGTTTTCTGCATGCCACAATGGCAGGCCAGGCCTTTTCATGAAGGTTGGAGAACAAATGTAAATTCACATGTATACAGCTGACCAAAATTCATAGGGTTTTATTTTTTCTTCTTCCTCCTGGTGTTAGGAATAAATCCAACATATCACTAGATATGAGTAAGAATAGTACAGGAAAGCTGGCTTGGGTCCAGCTTTTCTGACTCAGTGGCAGTTTCAAATGCATTTGAAGAATCTCTAAAAGTTGATTATTATGGTAGATTTAAAAAGATTTGCTCAGACAACAGAGCCACACTGGAATAAATTGTAAGAGCTGAATAAAATGCAAACCACTTTCAAACTGAGGCAAGCTTTTGTTGTCTATCCACACCCCCATCTCCTTTCTCTCTCTCCCTATTACCATATAAACTTAGCAGTTTCCTGCAGAGTTCCTCTGCAGTCAAATAAAATTCAATGATAAAAAAATCGTTCAATAGCTCCATTAAAACACAACTAAAGTTATTCTTAGGCCCATGTCTAGAGATTAATATATCTAGAAGCTATCCAACATTAACATAGCTTTTCCTCACGTTGAGCCTGATCCTGCTCTTTGAAAAATAGTCAAAACTCAGGCAGCATAAGAGGAAAAGATTTCCCCCTAGCAATCTAATCTCCTCTATTCCATATCCTTGCTGTACCAAACACCTGATCCACACTGAGCAGATTGGTCTGAAGGAAGGCTGATGAATCAAAGGCGAGCATCTCCATCCACAGCAGATACAGGCTGATCGAGCACAAGTGACCCAAACCTAGGCTGATTTCCAATTTATTACCCTGTAGGTGATTAATCAAACTGCTTTGAATGCTATCCTGAGTGGGTCTATCGACTTTGTCTGGTGTATGAATGCCTGCCAATGCCATGTGGGGTTCCCCATCCATACATAGAAAGAGAACTGTTGTTGAGGGGAAATACTGCAAAATCCACTGGTCAGGCTGCCATGAGGGAGCAGACTGGGAGCTGTCAGGCTGTGATATGACTCACTGCTTGCAGCCAGCTCTGTCAGCGGCATTGATGGGAGCTGGGTTGGGACCTTACCTCAAACAAGGGTAGGGGAAGATCTTGGGTTTAAATAAATGGCTGCTGCTCACTTGTTTGTGCAGCCAAGAGCATCTGATCACTGAAAAGATCCACCCACACTCCCTTCAAACACACCTCCTTTCTCATGAGGCTTTCATGGTAGCAAAGCCAGGAAGCACTGGGGTCAGGGGAGGTGTGAACGCATGCTGAGCGAACTGCGTTTGATGCAGCATATACTTTCCCTGCCTGCTGAGACAGCATGAACACCTGCTCTGGAGGCCAATTCCTTTACTCAGCTACTTAAGCACTGTTTGACCCTCTGCAGGACTTCTTTCATCGTGGCACATAGTGGAAAATAAATAAATAATACTAATAAAAAGAGAGTTCTGGTTTCAAATGGATGCTCTCCCTGGTTTTGTCATTTTGCAAAAGCTTCTTTTCCCTCTTTCCTTACACACCTAATTCCTCACTCTGCTCCCGAGGGGAGGTGAATAGTAGAATGAAAAGAAAAAAAAAGAAGTGTTTACTGATAAAAATAAACAAAACATCCTTATTCGTAGTAAATAATGCAATCTCTGGATTGCATTAGTGCTTTGTGCATCAGCATAAGGCATGACTTGGATTTTTAACTCTCTACTTGAAGCGTAAAAGCCCAGATTCCTCTAAACAAATGGTCCTTTCTCACCTCTGTATTTACCTTTATTGATTTCTGTTTCCCTCCAAATCACAGTATCACAGTATCACAGTATCACCAAGGTTGGAAGAGACCTCACAGATCATCAAGTCCAACCCTTTACCACAGAGCTCAAGGCTAGACCATGGCACCAAGTGCCACGTCCAACCTTGCCTTGAACAGCCCCAGGGACGGCGACTCCACCACCTCCCTGGGCAGCCCATTCTAGTGTCCAATGACTCTCTCAGTGAAGAACTTTGCAACCAAACATTACATTTTCCTCTCTTGGAAAAACTGGTGTGATGTGAGAAGACAGAGAGAATGTAATGGCACCTGATGATTAGAGGAGACAGACTTGTTTGCGGCAAGGGGCAAATGGATTCTGCTGCTGGTGTCTTCTTTTAGCCTGCTATTCAGCTCTTCCTGAAGCCTGAGCTAGAGGAAGATGAGCTTTAAGGAATTAAGATGCTATATGAGGGACTAGTGCCTGGTAAATAATGAATTCACAGGAAGCCTTGCACCAAAACAACAGTGTCACCTGGCTCTCTTACCTTTGAAGCCTACATCTGCAGAAGGGGGGAGTTTACAGGGGTTAGAAGATAAGAGTTGCCTCTTGTAGTGTGTGTACAGGACTGTAAAATTCATCTACTCCTTCTACCTAGTACTTCTGTGTCTAATTATTTTCTGGCAGTCACTTGTATGAGCCCAACTTCTTAACATCAATAAAGAATGTAGCTTCCTACTTAGAAAAGGCAGTAAAGACATCCTGTTCACCTGCTAAGTGATGTGGAATTTGACTACTCACAGTCATATGTTAGATTTGCATAATCTATGTTTCATGAAAGAATTCTGGTTCACTTTGTTTACACTTTAATCTGTGTAAAAGGAAGCTGAGTGGTAATAACCTCCAAGTTGAGCTAACGTATCCACATCTGTCTGTGTTGTGTCACGTGGAAGCATCACCACATACACAGAGCGACTGCAACATGGGCAGAGGCGATAGGAAAATATTGGGGTATTCATATGGTGCCGTGTCCAGTTCTGGAGACCCTATTACAGGAAAGATCTGGACATGCTGGAATGTGTCCAGAGAAAGACCATGAGGGTAATCAGAGGGCTGGAGCTCCTCTCCTAGGAGGACAGGCTGAGAGAGTTGAGCCTGTTCAGTCTGGAGAAGAGAAGGCTCCAGGGAGACCTTATTGTGGCCTTCCAGTTTCTGAAGCGGACTGTGAGAAACCTGGGGAGGGACTTTTTAGGGTGTCAGGTAGTGAGAGGACTGGGGAGAATGCATCCAAGCTAGAGGAGGGGAGACTGACTTAGACACTAGGAAGAAGTTCTTCGCCATGAGGGTGGTGAGACACTGGCACAGGTTGCCCAGGGAGGTGGTGGAAGCCTCATCCCTGGAAGTTTTTAAGGCCAGGCTGGATGTGACTCTGGGCAAACTGGTCTAGTGGAAAGTGTCTCTGCCCGTGGAACTAGGTGATCCACGAGGTCCATCCTAACTCTGACAACCCTGGATTCTGTGTGTAATAACTGTGTAGTAACTTCAAAACTTACTTTCAGCTCCTGCTTGCAATTTTGGTTGTATCACCTTAAGCTTTACCTCACCTGTGGAAGGATAGTGCTGAGGGAAGCGCAGATGTAGTCAGTTATTAACTGAGGTGCTGTACCAGTAGCTGTTGTGAACTGAATTGCAGCATATTCATCGCTGTAAATAGCTGACTGAATTTCGAGCACAACCTTAGGTATTTGGATCTCTCTGTCATACCCTCCCTGTTCTTTGCTGTGCTGACTGCAAAATATAATAACTTCTAGGCAGTGTGTAAAACAAAGTGCTCAATTCACTTTATTAAAATATCCAATAATAATTGATTTAAAGGCAATAAAATGTGTTCATTAGAGGGTTTATATTCAAGAAATATTGAAAGTATACCTAAAACTGTCACTTTTATTGTGAATGAACAGGATAATATAATTTGAAAAGAGTGTGATCATACTAAAGATTTGTCCTGCAGCATTATCTGATAGCTCGTAAAGTGCTGAAATTTAATATGATGCTTTCAGTCAGTTTAATTGAAATTTAATTGCCACTTTGGGCAGAAGGTTTAGATCTGATCAATAAAATATTAAAGATTTTGTGCTTTCACTTGGAACAATTTCTTAGCCAATGCATCAAGTGTAACCTCTGTTGTAGGAAATATTTGTTTGTTATAATTCACGTAATGGTCAATATAATTTGCTAATCTGAACGTTTTAATGCACCTCACGGATAAATAGTGGAAATAATAAAGCCAGAGTTGATCCATTTAATTACAACAAGATGAAGGAAATAACGGTCACCTTCAGATTCATGAGAAAGGCATTAATGTAAAAGAGCTATAAATATTTGCAAATGTCAAACCTCAGAAAGACAGAGTCCAACACCAGCCTAGCTGTAAATCAGGCACACAGAAGGACCTTGAAAAAAAAGATGGTTCTTTGGTATTTTAGAAATAATTACTAATACAAAAAGGGTAATGATGAACCTATAAATTACATTAAAAAGGGCCATTAGAGGAGGATTAGTTTATAAAGCTGAGAGATGGTTCCTGAAAATTATCCCACTAGTTATTTCTCCTTTTCATTTCATATTATTCACCATACCCAAAATTATCTGATTAATGATAAATTAATTGATTGCTACTTTGCAATTCTAATGCCATGGCCAACTTTGAGCCTTCCTTTACTGTAGTCTATAGCCTACCTTCATTTTCATTCATCTTGTTTTGGTGGGAGTATAAAGAAGCTTCTAATTTGTTCTCTGGAATATGTAGGGGCAACGTCAGACAAAGTAGAGCTGCCAGAAAATTAAGCTATGCAGCTGGCTCAGGCCACCTCTGCATATCTGAAGAGAGCCTGGTGCCTCTCTGCCTCTCCATGCTTTTCACGTCTAGGTGCTCTTGCAGGGCCTTGGTGAGAGCAGACGTAGTTAGAGGTCACTGAAATGCCACTCTCTGGATATCATAGAATCACAGAATTGTCAGGGTTGGAAGGGACCTCAAGGATCATCCTGTTCCAACTCTAGTGCCACGGGCATGGGCAGGGACACCTCACACTAGATCAAGTGGCTCAGAGCCACATCCAGCCTGACCTTAAAAACTTCCAGGGATGGGGCTTCCACCGCCTCCCTGGACAAGTTGTTCAGTGTTGCACCCAAGTCTCCAGCAGCGCTCTCGAACCTAATGCCCACAGAGCACCTTATCAAAACTACAGTTTGCTACCCAACATGATACCCTAGTCAATCACTGCCTGCCACTCACAAGAGTTTTCAGCCTTTCAGATCATGAGCACTGCTTCAAACAGCAATGCCTGAGTTCAGCTCTGCTCTGTCAGGAGTAGAGCAAGAAGCTAGGAGAGGATGTCAGGAAGAGAAAACTGTCTCATAGACACACGTACTAGACGGCAATTTCAGTGCAAGCTACTGCTGGGTTGGATAAACTGTAATTTCCAGTGTGTGGTTTTGTGCTTTGGATTGATACAGGCATGCATGAGGCAGAGAACAGCACTCAACAGTGTGGAAAAGAGTTGATTTATGTTGTTCTGGTTGACAGAAGCACAAACACAGCAGAATCACCTTTTTTTTTTTTGGCCTGATATGTATGGCATCTCTAGTGCTGTGTCCCAAAGATCATGAGAAAAGATGAAGAAGTGTGGTCATTCTCCCTTCCTCTCCCACAGCACTCCACCATTAGATGGAGGATTGATGAAACAGCCAATTCAAAGCCCTCTGAAGATTGCAGCTGTCAGTTTCGCCCTTCTATGAAGTCTCCTGCAGAAAAGGAGTCAAAGTTAGTAATGTAAATCTCTGAAGATCATTCACTTTGCTACTGAGGGATTTCCTGCTTCTGCCGACAGAGCCTCTACCACTGTGAGGGGCAATGCAAGTGTTGAGTTTTGGGAGTAATTTAGGCTTTGTTGGACTCTGATTAGTATGCAAAATAAAACATCAACCAATATGACAACTACTACAATTCTCAGCCACATGCTCTCTAAAACAAGTAATATCCTGGTGGTTTTATTTTTTTCCCCTCCAAGCAGAATTTTAGATCTGTGGTTATAAAACGAGTAATGTTGGCTCATAAATGTGAATAACATTGGAGCCAAGAATTTTGTGAGGCAAAATGGTTGGCTAGGTGGAATCTGGAAGTGGAGAACAGGACTATCATCATCTTTCATCAGGGTTGGTTGAGTCACCAGTCCTGGATGTGTTTAAAAGATGTTTGGCTGTGGTGCTTGGGGATGTGGTTTAGGGTGCACCTTGTAGAGTAGGATTCTCTGTTGGACCTGGTGATCCTGAGGGTATTTTCCAACCTGAATGCTTCTGTGATTTCTCTCCTTGCTGGATGATTTCCTCTGTGCTTTTCTCTGCCTACAGGATAGAAAGATGATAATTCTTCACGAACCAACCTGTCTAATGGGAATTATTGGAAGACTGAATAAAATAATCCCCTCACAGACTGTGTAAGATGCTAGGTGTTGCAGAGCACAATTCTGCAGTGGCAGTAGATTTTTAATGACCTTTAATTTCCAATTTTGCAGTCTTTTACTCAGTTTCTCCAGGATGCATTACTCTGGGAATATTTGTTTGAAGCCTAGAATTCCTATCCAAGGCTATTGAGGAATAGTGAAGATGGGGAGAAGAAAGCAGGTGCAAGTTAGGTGACCTAACTCTTAGACCTCTTAGCACCAAACCTGACATTCCCCCTCACCAAAGCAGCAAGAGGGTGCAAGCTCTTTTTTATAGCACTGAGAGAAAGCAGGGTTAAAGCATGTGATATATTTTTTTTCACTTCAAAACACCAAGTTTCTTTCTTGGCTTGCCTTAAGTTTCATTTAAAGGTACAAAGGGATTTTTGGAAGTTGTTTTGATTGAGGTTCAGGCATTAGTACAGAATCCCCAAAATTCTGCCAGAGTCTAGATGCAAATTCGAATTACTAAAAGGGTAGAAGTTGACTTTCACTTTCTGGTCATATAATGATTTGGGTTTTCAACCTTCCCAAATCCTTGTATTAGGATTTCCTTTTTTTCCCCCACCCCTTTCTTTTTTCTTCTTGGGCCTTGTATGTTAAGTGCTGGGCTTCAGCTTGAATTTTATTTTTTTTCCATGCTAAATTGCAATCCATAATGAACTTAAACCTCAGCACTTGAACACAACGTTTCTGTATATTCTCCAGCAGCATTGTTTCAGACAAAAGCAATTCCTTCATTTGCTCTTTAGCTTGCTCATATTCTCATTTCCAGCATACATTTTTCACCTGGAAGACACTGAAATCCGTGTCACCTTTCCTCTGCGTCGACAGTAGAGGATTAAAATGGCTCTGCTGAAGCATCTTTTATTTTCTCTTCTTCTTCTTCTAATTTATCACAACCACATATTCCAAGGGAAGTTAAGGTGGAGGGAGAGAGGGGAAGAAAGATGCCCAGCTGATAGACAGCACCTCCACCTTGCAGAAGATTCATTCCACTGCACATTTTGAATCTGCTGACAAGAAACTTGCAGCACAAGTAATCAGAGCCTTCACAAGATTGATTTTGTCCCCTGCTGGTATATGGCATGTAGGGGAAAAAGGTTCTCATCTCTCAGTGTAATCTTAACTATTTAGAAGCCATTATTGCAGGATTACAAATCATCTGAATACCCTTCTTGTGTAACTTAGTTATTTATTAGCAAGTCCAGCAAATTAGTCAGGTACCATCATAGAGTGTTCCAGTCCTGAAGCTCTTACTCAGTTTGCTGCTGGATTATCCTCTCAATTTGGAAATGGCAGTAAATCTGTGGGGTTCTGTAAATAAATATTGCATAATGATAACTGAAAATATTTAAACCCCCTCCCCATTTTTTCTAATTGCAGAGAAGTCTTAGCAAACTATACCCAGCTCACTTTTCAAAGTGACTCAAACAAAATTGCAGATGTCTTCTGTCCTAGGTTTGTAAGAAATGCTTAAAGTCAACTTGTCATAGAGACTAAATTGAATCTACCACCTATACAGCTCTGGAAGGGAAGATGTAGGGGAAAAAAAGAAGCATGAGATTTATCTGATGTTTGGTTGATGTATGGCTATATAAAATCTTAAGTAATACAGATAATGTCACACAATATTGCAACATATATTTTCAGTTGAACATTATAAGACAATAAGGCATAAATGGAAATTAAAGGGGGGAAAAATCTGAATGGTTGTCAGGGAACACTTTTTCATTCAGAGAATCATAAACATATGGAATGGTGTGTCAGGCAAAGTTTCTGAGATAAGAAGAAGGGAGTAATTACAAAATGGATTTATATCCTGAGGAATAAAGTACAGACAATGGAAAAGAGCTTTAAGTCAAATGGTTTTTAACCCTCGCTGGGAAACACGCTTGTGATAATCGTATATAGTAGGTTCCATCTTATTTGATGGTTTGCCTTCTACTCTTTGGTCAGCAAGGGGAGATAAATTGAGATATGCAAGTCATCCACCCATGTACTTTTAGTATGTATCAGTACATCAAAACATAAACAGAGAAACTGAGATATGTTCCCTAGCTCTGCCTCTACTCAAATAAATTACTTGTTGATGCTAAGATATCAGCTACTCAAAGCACACAAATTTTTGATGTTAGAAAATATGGCACTCAGAGTGACTCTTCTGTACTAATGTGTAAAAATAAATAATCTCAATAGATAAATGCATGAAGAGGCAGCCTGCAGGGCAAAGAAAAGCAGCAAACATATTTTCATGTGTGAAAGAAGTAATTAGAGGAAAAGCGATAGAAAAATGCAACCCAGAAAGTTTTTCCCATTGCTACTCCAAAGCAGGGGGGGGTGGGAAGGACATCATTCAGCCTTTCATACAATCATAGGATCATAGAATGGTTTAGGTTGGAAGGGACCTCAAGGATCATCCAGCTCCAACCCCCCGCCATAGGCAGGGACACCTCCCACTAGAGCAGGCTGCTCAAGGCCTCATCCAGCCTGGCCTTAAACACCTCCAGGGAGGAAGCATCCACAACCTCCCTGGGCAACCTGTTCCAGTGCCTTACCACCCTCACTGTAAAGAACTTCCTCCTAACATCCAGTCGGAATCTCCCCTCCTCCAGCTTAAACCCATTCCCCCTTGTCCTGACATTACCAGACCTTGTAAATAGTCCCTCCCCAGCCTTCCTGTAGGCTCCCTTCAGATACTGGAAGGCCACTATAAGGTCTCCTCGAAGCCTTCTCTTCTCCAGGCTGAAGAGCCCCAACTCTCTCAGCCTGTCCTCATAGCAGAGGTGCTCCAGCCCTCTGATCATCTTCGTGGCTCTCCTCTGGACCCGCTCCAGCAGTTCCATGTCCTTCTTGTGTTGGGGGCTCCAGAACTGCACACAGTACTCCAGGTGGGGTCTGAGGAGAGCAGAGTAAAGGGGGAGAATCCCCTCCCTTGCCCTGCTGGCCACACTTCTCTTGATGCAGCCCAGCACACGGTTGGCTGTCTGGGCTGCATGTGCTCACTGCCAGCTCATGTTGAGCTTTTCGTCAACCCAGACCCCCAGGTCCTTTTCCTCAGGGCTGCTCTCAGCCATTCACCACCCAGCCTGTATCTGTGCCTGGGACTGTGCCTTTCATCCATTGCAACAGATTCGGGTAGGAGCAGAAACTTTCATGGGATATCACAGGATATTAGGGATTGGAAGGGAGCTCCAGAGATCCTCGAGTCCAACCGCCCTACCAGAGCAGGACCATACAACCTAGCGCAGGTTGCACAGGAACACATTGACTTAGGGATGGCAATCGACAGGCAGGAATTGTAAAAAGATGTAGTTATTTTATTTCCAAAAATCCCCACCCACAAACTATATACAAACTATTAAATTTGGGTTCTAATTCCTTTGGGAAGATCTTCACAAGGATGCACACGGGAAATTCTTTAATCTAGGAGAATCAAAAACCTGGCAAAGGTTTAGCCAGAACACGGCTTTGCCCCATTTATAAGTAGGCAGCCTGGAGCCCTAGGAAAAATCAGTTCTACTTACACCAGTGAAGTAGAAATTTTGAGATAATCCCTGGCAGTATTCGAGCTGCTTGACATCTTGGTAGCCATTAAGAGGCTTCTAGATCTTTCCAGGGCCTAGCAAGGTGCTGGGAAAGAGGCAGATGATCTCTGACTTGATCCTGGTTCCTCTTGGCACGGAGGTTTGAAGAGTTGAAGGCAGGATGTCTTGCAGATGTGCAGAGAGCACTATGTTGGTAGCACTTCTCACCATGTCGTGAGGCATGTACTGCCTTCTCCTGGTAAACCTGATGCACTGAAGTTCACTTAAGTTTAGAGGGAGTTCAAGCCCAAAACATCAGGGTTAAGCTGGTCTGAAGCATGAAGCAGAGCAGAACACATTGCCCAAGCCAAGAGCAGTAGGGCAGGGCAGTGAGGCAAAGGCAGCACAACTGCTTGCCACTGAGCCCCATTTATATTATTCACCATTCGTGATGGCTCCTTTGGCCACAGAGATTCACCAATCAAAATGGCATTTGCAAAACTGACCATATTAATGAACCCAGGGCTTGCTCACCCTTATTTGGGCAAGACAATAACAAGTACCTAAACACCTGTGGGTATTGTTTATGGCTTTGGGAAGGGACATAATGGCCCAAGCCTTTGTTTTCCTCCTGCCCTTGTTTTCCCCATCAGCAGAAGGGTGGGGACATGCCTATAGGCCTATTAGCCTTCCATGACACACATCCAGACAGGTCTGGAAAGGATCCAGTGAAGGAGACTCCATAACCTCTCTGGGCAGCCTGTGCCAGTGCTCTGGGACCCTTCTTGTCAAGAAGTTCTTCCTCATGTTGAGGTGGAACCTCCTGTGCTGTAGTTTACATCCATTGGCCCTTGTGCTATCACAAGGTGCAAATGAGAAGAGTTTGTCCCCTCCCTCTTGACCCCCAGCCCTCATGCCTTTATACACATTGATTAGATCCCCTCTAAGTCTTCTCTTCGCCAGATCGGAATGCCCCAGTTCCATCAGCCATTCCTCACAGGGCAGTACTCCAACCCCTTCATCATCTCCGTAGTCCTCTTTTGGATTCTCTCCAGTAGATCCTTGTCCCTCTAGAGCTGGGGAGCCCAAAACTGAATGCAATATTCCAGGTGAGGTCTCACCAGGGCAGAGTAGACAGGGAGAACTTCCTCAGTCTCAACAATAACAGTGGGTTCAGGGATTCCCTGTTTCCTCTAATCCCTCAGTACATATAAAAATGACATTGCCAGTTCAAGTAAAGCAATCTAATTTTACATTAAGATTCCTAAGAGCAATGGTAAGATACACATTTGACTTAATTAGAAGTCCAGCTATAACTCACATATCACAAAATCACAGAATATTAGAGGTTGGAAGGGACCTCCAAAGCTCATCCAGTCCAAACCCCCTACAGAGCAGGATCACCTCTACCAGATCACACAGGAAGACATCCAGGCAGGTCTTGAATATCCCCAGGGAGAGAGACTCCATGACCCCCTGGGCAGCCTGTTGCAGTGTTCTGTCATCCTCACAGTGAAAAAATTCCTCCTCCTGTTTACATGGAACATCCTATGCCTCAGCTTCCAGTGAAGACGGACCACCCGTTTCTCTCAGGCATTCCTCTGCTTTCCAGTCTTGCACTGGGCTGAACTCACTATATTTACTGTATTTGTATTCTCTTGTTTGTTCAGAAAAACAGAAAGCAGAGAAAATTTCCTATTTAAAAGAAAAGGGAAAGTACACATTTAAACCTACTGCAACACACATCCAAGTTCCTATCATTTTATCTAAGCTTTCCTGTCCTGTTTATATACCACTCAGGTGCTGTGCAACCATGCTGCATAGAATTATTGACTCACAGAATGCTTTGGGTTGGAAGTGACCTCCGAAAGGCATCTAGTCCAACCCTCCTGCAGTCAGCAGGGTCATTCTCCACCAGATCAGGTTGCCCAGAGCCCTGTTGAGCTTGATCTTGAACATCTTCAGGGATGTGGCCTCAACTACCTCCCTGGGCAAGCTGTTGCAGTGTCCCAGCATCCTCACGGTAAAGAGCTTCTTCCTAATATCCAGCCTAAATCTACTCTTCTCTAATTTTGCATCTTGCTGCATCTTGGATGTGAAAGACCTACCATCAAAGTGCTCCATGAATGGCTCATATATGTGTACGAAAGTCAAGGTAATAGTCTTGTCAATGCACCTACAGTGCCTATACAGTGAGCACAGAAGACCAAAATCATCATATGTGAACTAAGACTCTGGCTACACCCACCGGAATTATCCCTGGCCTAGTAAATGATGCCAGAAATTCTAACCAAATGGACAACTTTGTCAGTTTCTACCTAAAAAAAAAAAATATTTGGGTCAAAGACAGAAATAAAAGACTTTAAATAGTCCTAAACAATTTCATGTGCTGAAGATGAAGCGAGGTGAAGCCTAATAAAAGGATACATGGTCCTTGAGAAGAAAAACATTCCTCTTGTACTTCTGAGAGGGAGGAAATTGTTCAGTAAGACAAATTAAATCATGCTAATGAGCAAACCTCAGTGATTAAAAATAGAGAAAGCTAGATTTAACAGACAGCATGAACACTGTCTGTACCTATCACTAAGAGATCATCAATCACAGCTATCCCACCGTTGTAAAAAGAATTGCATCCATGCTCAAATCAGCATGGCAAGAATCAGAGACACCTATATTATCAAAGTGGGACCAGACTTATGCTGACATTACCTCTCAAATATCTCCAGCAAAACAGGAGACAGATTTCAGCACTGCTTTTTTTTTTTTACAAGTAGTGAAGGGCAGGGGTCCAACCAGTAAATCATTGGATGCTATTCCCTCAGCATTTCTAAGACCTCATGAAGAAAACTAAACAAAAAAATATGAAACCTAATCAAGGATGGAGTACAGTTAAAAGCTGTCAGAAAGAAAGGAAAGGAAAGGAAAGGAAAGGAAAGGAAAGGAAAGGAAAGGAAAGGAAAGGAAAGGAAAGGAAAGGAAAGGAAAGGAAAGGAAAGGAAAGGAAAGGAAAGGAGAAAAAAAGATATTAAATGTCTTTCAGAAAGAAAGTATTAGCACTGAAACAAGAATGGGCTGCCCAGGGAGGTTGTGGAGTCTCCCTCTCTGGAGATATTCCAGACCTGTCTGGATGTGTTCCTGTGTGATCTGCTCTAGGTGACCCTGCTCTGGTAGGGGAGTTGGACTGGATGAGCTTTTGAGGTCCTTTCCAGCCCCTAATCTTCAGTGATTTTGTGAAAATCAAGTCAGACAAGTGACATTCAGTCAGTGCAGCCTTCCATCTGAATGATTCTGCTGGACAAGAAATTGCTATTTTCAATTTTGTTATGAATATGTCATTTTTTTCCCCTCTAGCAGATGTAAATTAGTAATCTTCATTGGAAAGAAAAATTCTAACAATAGCAATAAAAAGTGCAGTTGTATTGTTTGGGCAGCAGTTATTAAAGACAAAGGGCATGACTGCAAATGGAATCCTAGAATGGCTTAGAGTCAGAGGGACCTTAGAGATCATCTGCTCCAACTTCCCTGCCATGAGCAGGGACACTTCCAAACTCAACTTGGCTGCTCAAGATCTTATCCAGCCTGGCCTTGAATGCTCCCAGGCAGGAGGCAGCCACAGCCTCCCTGGGCAGCCTCTTCCAGAGTCTCACCACTCTCCTACTGAAGAACATCTTCCTAAGATCCAGTGTAAACCTACTTTCCCTCAGTTTCAAATCATCCCTCCCTTGTGTTATTGCTAGGCAGTCTTAAGAGAATTCTTTCACCAGCCGTCATGTAGAGTCACTTCAACTATTGGAAGGCAGCTCTAAGGTCCTCTTAGAATCTTCTCTTCTCCAAGCTGAAAACACCCAGATCCCTCAGCCTGTCCTCATAGTAGAGGTGTTCCAGCTCTTGGATCATCTTTGTGGCCTCTCCTGAACTCACTCCAACAGCTCTGTGTCCTTCTTTTGCTGGGGTTACCATCACTGGAGGCAGTACTTGTGGTGGAGCGAATATGGGAAATGGAAGAGCTTGTGTGAATTTTTCTCTTCAGTCAAAACGTTTTGCTTAAGGAGGAAAGAAATGAGTCTAAATTTAGGGAGGGTGTAACTCAACATTTAACCAACAAAAAGACATCAATAGTGCCAGACTTTGGAGCTGGAGAACTGAAAGGTTTAACAGTTATTGAAAGTTGGAGATCCCTCACAATTTCCAGGATGGTAGAGATCTTTCTCATATTTCCAATAAAATGCAAAGACAAATTGTAAGTCACCAAGCAATGGGGAGCTACGAATCAGAGCCCAGGCTCTAAATTTTGCTTAAGCATGAAATTACTCAAATGGAGCTGAAATACAGATTGAGCCAAATGGGCCTCCTGTTATCTTTGCCAGTCTCCAGTATGAAAGTGGTACTTAGGTTGTGGTTTCTTGAGAAATGGTATGACCAAACCTCTCTCTGTGGCAAACTTGTACCACACATTACTAATTTTGATTCCTTTAGAAGGTCTCTCTCTATCTTGGGGAGCTCATAGGAGTGATAATTTCCATCTGTAAAGGTAGAACTTGCATATTGGCACTGTCAGTTTCAATCTGCTCCAGGTCAGACTTCTATTACTGAGAGCTGAAATCTCACACATGCCTGTGAAAAAATATTTGGAAGTCCTATTTCTGTTTGACAGTGGGAAGTGCTTGGGTAGACATCAAAAAGCAGCTGTAACAATTGACTCTACCTGCACCTGTCTTGGCTCTCAGATCTCCTGTTTCCCTTGGATGATCAAGCTGCCATCTTTCATGTGATTTCACTTAAAATAATACAAGAATGTTTTCAGGTTTGATTTATCCTGAGAAGCATCAAAGCAAGTTGTAAAAACCTGTGCCTATATGTGCAGCACTGGAACATTTTGTGACACGTGGGACCTAAACCCCACACCAACGACCAAAACCCCAGGAGCTTGGGACAAAGAAGGAAAGGGTGGTCCATTTAAAGCTCTTTTCATGCTGCACTATTTATTTTTCTATTATTATCTCAAATCTGTCTCTAATTTTGGGGAAAAAAAAAGGAAGAAAAAAAGAAACAAACCCATTAATCTGGAGAAACTCCTGTATTTCCAACCATTTATGTCTGGCTGATTGACCAATGCTCTGCAGTTCAGGATGAAAGACAGGAGGCATCAGTATATTTGAACTGTGACATGAATGGAGGCTCAGATTTAGCCTTGGCTAATAGTTCCATTGAAGGAAAGGAGAGAAAAAGAAAATGATGAAACAAAGCTACATTTATTCCTGGGTTGCAAAAAGAGGGCTGTTTGTGCCAAATAAAATGAGTACTTGAACAAGACATATTCAGGCTCTAATGCATATGAATCGCTTTGTGTGTGTTGCTTGATAGCACACCCGAGCGTGATGCTGTTAGTGTCACTCTAGGCATGTTATGGATTTACTGTATAACATACAATGCAATTATTGATTTACATAAGCATTGCTATTTTCCCCCAAATGTAACAGATTTTAGCTTGAAAGGACTATAAACTGAGAGACTTGCTATAGTTTAAAATTGGCAGCTGGTCGGGAGATGAATGCCAGGCAAAGTGAGTGTACAGGAGGTTCCTGCTGTTTCCTCAGGGAAACGTCCCTGGGTGAGACATCTGCTGTTCAAACTTCACCACACATTTTATCAGGTGACACTCTGTCGATACCTAATCCAAATTTCTTCCCTTGTAAAATACTCTGCTTACATGAAAATATCATAGCTTTCCATTTTCTATTACGAAAAAAAAAAGTGAAATCCCCTTGACTTCCCCTCCCCCACTTCCTTCCCCCCCATGTTTTATTAATGACTATATCTTTTTATTGGTATTGCAAGTCTTAGAGAGCAACTTTTCCATGCATATTCATAGTTTGGTGGCATGAATCATAAAACCCAAGCCCATACGTGCACATTCTGTTCACAATGCTCATGCTGCATTCAGCAGAGCAGTATCCGAACTCTTCACTCTATGTATCTGCACGAGGGCTCTGTCACATAATGCACGATCGAAGCAGGTTCAATATGGCACTGAGGAAGCTAAAACTGTCATCTCCGTGTGTGTGTGTCCCCTTCCTCCCCCCCCGGGTGCCTGAAACTTGCTTCCCACAGTAGGCTCTAGAATGGTTAATGGGATTCCCTAAAGCATATGTGGGAGTTAGGCATCCTTCTTGTCTTCCACAGACAGTGGCTTTGGATTTTTTTCTTCTGCACGGCAGCACTGCTTCAGCAGAAGAGGTGAAGAATGCTCCCACCCAAAATAAGCTCCAGCCGGGAGATTAAGCGACTCTTGAGAGGTGGGAAATGAGAGGCTGAATTCCCTCAGGAAGAGAAAGAGACTAAATTTGTTTTTTCACGTGTCCTGACAAGAACCTCTACCACTGGACTAGTGTGTAAAGGGGGCATATCCTCGCTCTGTACCTTAAAATAGCAGCTGCACTTGGTGAGGATCTCTCTTCTGTCTGCCTATTAGATGCACTTTCAGAATCAGATGAAACCTTCCACTTGTCTCGGGTGGATGACCCTCCAGTTTCTGTATTCCAGCCAGGCTTAAACACAAGCTGCACAGTGATATTAACTTGGAAACACCATAAAAATCCCCAGTGCAGGCATCCAGAGAACCTTTAAAGCTAGAAAGTAATGTGTTCATGCACTGCAGGCACCTTGAGGGTTAAGAATCTGCTAAGCAGGAGTTTTCAGCAACACTGTTTTTGAATTAGATGTCTCTGTTACCTCTGTGAGAAGCAGGGAAGAACGATGCTAAGGTCAGAAAGGGAGTCTGTGGCAAGGCGTAGCACTGCCTCCAGAAGCCTTCGGTTCAGCTGCTGGACTACTGTTTAATTTTAATTGCTTAACTATTAAAAATGTTTCTGTGAAGGAAGTATAGTTGCAAGAAGCAGTTGGTGATACATTCTCCTCCTTTTGGTGTGTTTTAGAAACACCGTTAGCATAAATCTTCTAGTGTGATTTGCACTTCACTTAATTTTATAAATATATAGACAAGCCTCAGTCTGCACATCAGAACCAGGAATGTTTTTGTATCAAGAACCTCAAATGAGAAAATCTGTAAATGAGTTGGCTGTTTTCTCATCTGTTCTGTGCCCCTCTTGCTGCCCCTTCTGCTGTCTAAGAGGAAACTGCTTTTTTTTTTTTTTTCCCCTCCCTCTCCCAGGTTCTGTCTCACAACTGCTACTGCCTGACTGATGGATGGAGGGATACAGTTTCTACGCAACCTGAAATCTCTAACAGTCAGCAAATAAGCATACCATAGCAAAACACTTGAAGAGAGGAAAAAAAAAAACCCCAAACCCAGCAGCTGAAGTGATTTTGCTCTATAAAAAAAAGTCCTCACTCTGATCATGTCAGCTCCCTCTACGTAGCCTTCCCCTAGCTTCAGCTTGTATTTTGGGCATACCTCAGCTCCTCATTCTTAAGTCTTTCCTTGGCTCTAGCCAAGGCCCACTCCTCAGTCTTTCATCATCTGCTTGCTGTAAGCCCTTCTCAGTGTGCTTGCTTATTTTGGAGGGTTCCCCCCCATCTCTTTCCAATTTCTTGAGTCGACTCAGCCAACCTTTTCCAAGCCTTTTCTTAGTACATCTCCCTACCGAATAGGAAGATATATCAGAAAGGCAAAAGCCAACATTTTCAGCTGTTGTTTATGAGAGTAGCTTTATTGACTTACTGGGCTAGCTGAGGATCTGCTACCTTCAATTAAAGAAAAAAAAAACAGAAAGCCTCTCTCCCTCTGTCCTCCCACAGCATTCTCTACATTTTCTCTCGAGTAATTCACTGAGGATAGGACTTGTATCACTTCTTCCCTCATCACACACAGGGCTCAAAACACTAAGCCACTAGCAGGTGATAGGTAAATACTAGATATTACTTAAGGCTTGCTCCCTTGACATTCTTTTCTGAAGTATTGTTCATAAAATGTAAGAAGGGCCCTTAAAAAGAAACCTTCTGTGAATCCTAACTGAAGATCTGTCATTATGGTCAGTAGAACTGGAAAGGGAAAATATTGGTTAACTTAACAAAATGTCTGCTCCTCTGCTAGGAACTGCAAAATAGTGTATATATTACTTCAAAGCTTCCACTTACTTAATCTTGTACTTCTTGGTGTTGACCTTACCTCTCCAGAACTTCTTTTCTACCCACTTCCATACAAGCTGATTGTTGACATGTTTGTTAGAGGAACTGAAGATATAAGAGGTTACGCTAACTAAAGCTGCAGTTTGATGGGTTTGGGAGGTATTTGGGCATGGTTCTGCTTGGAAATCTCTGCAGAGAGTATGTGGTCTTGAGTTGCACCAAGGAAGGTTTAGGTTGGATGTTAGAAGAAACTTCTTCCCAGGAGGGGTTCTCGAACACTGGAACAAGCTGCTCAGGGAGAGGGTTGAATCCCCATCCCTGGAGGTGTTGAAAAGTGGCAGAGATGTGATACTGAGAGACATGGTTTAGCACCAGAATTGGAAGAGTTAGGGAATGTTTGGATTCAATGGTCTTAAAGGTCTTTGCCCACCAAAATGATTCATTGACTCTCTGATTTATCTATCCTATGAAACTCAAAAGTTTAGAGGCACTGACAAGACTTGTGGACTCTCTGAATAATCTGTTCAGTGTGCTTGTGGTGGGAGGTAAACAGCTCAGATATGAAGGAGCAAAGGATTAGGTTTATAGATCACACGACATGCTGCATGTGGCTGACTTCAGTTACCTTTAAGTGCCTCAAGTTCTGAACCCCATGGGACCTGATGAGTTAGATCCCAAACTCCTGAGGGAGTTGGCTGATGTAACTGCCAAGCCACACTCTTCGTGGTGCTTTAAGTCCTGGCAGTCAGGTAAACTCAGTATCACAGTATCACAGTATCATCAGGGTTGGAAGAGACCTCACAGATCATCAAGTCCAACCCTTTACCACAGAGCTCAAGGCTAGACCATGGCACCAAGTGCCACATCCAATCCTGCCTTGAACAGCTCCAGGGACGGCGACTCCACCACCTCCCTGGGCAGCCCATTCCAGT
>WAAF01020898.1:0-37899 GCA_013400475.1 Tricholaema leucomelas | reverse complement strand
TTGGACTCTGCCCATCTGTCCAGGTGGTCAAGGTCCCGCTGCAGAGCCCTTCTGCCCTCCAACCCAGCCACATCAGCCCCCAGCTTGGTGTCATCTGCAAACTTGCTGATGACTGACTCCATGCCCTCATCCAGATCATCTATGAAGATGTTAAAGAGGATGGGGCCCAGCACTCATCCCTGAGGGACACCACTAGTGACCGGCCGCCAGCTGGATGTGGCACCATTCACCACCACTCTCTGGGCCCGGCCCTCCAGCCAGTTCCTCACCCAGCTCCTTGGAGACTGGAAGAAGGGAAATATGCTAATTTTTAAAGACCCTGGGAACTACCACCTCTGTGCCTGGGAAGATCATGTAACAGATCCTTCTAGAAGCTCTGCTAAGGCACATGGAGGACAGGTGATTTGAGACAGCTAGCATGGCTTTACCAAGGACAAGTCCTGCCAACAAAGACCTCATCAGGTCCAATAGCTCTGTCGGGAGAAGCCACTTCAAACATACATCATTTTTTATTGCCTGATGGATTGAAGCAAATAAGGAAAGGTCTACACAAATCAAAAGGGAACTTAGGTAAAATTTGTTACCAACCTGATAATGAAGGCAATATCAGGGAGAAAGAGAAGTTTTCCAGCCTTTGTTTCAGCTGGATGACTGGTACAGGGAGAGTCAAATCGCTGCCAGCTCTCATCTGATGTTACAGCTACATCTTTAGTGCCCATCAAGCAGTTTGCCCAAATTATTGTAGCAGAACAACGGATAATCTTCTCTTCTTCAAATTATTAATGTTTGGATGATAACTGGAATATCTCCCTCAATAACACAGGGCTTCATGAAATATTCAAATCCCATTCAAGATGGTACTGCTTGTTACATTAAAATCAAATAATTTTAATGATGATAATGTCAGCTTCCTAGCTTAAACATTTGACTCCTCACCCAATAAAACACCCATATGATCATTTTAAGAGTAAGATTGCTTAACCTAAGGCTTTTTAGGTGTTTGCAACACTATTCTTTCAGCGCTGTTCTCAAATAGATTATGTGGCTTTTATCAAACACACACCCACTCTCACCATCTGCTGGAACATTTATAAAAAGGATAAGAATGTTAAGGTAGGTTTCCTACATTTATAAAAAGTGGGAGAATTTAAATCAAGGGGAAAAAAAAAAAAGATAGCTTAAGACAGCTGGTTCAGTTCAGAGGGTTTCTATTGCTTAGTAAGATGCTGATAACCGTCTGAAGCTAACAGCAGATCCCAACCAAGTTGGAAAGGGCTAGTGAAAGGCACCACAGGATGACAGGATGCTAGGGGTTGGGAGTGACCTCTGCAGGTCTTTGAGTCCAACCCCCTCTGCCAGAGCATGACCACAGAATCCAGTGCAGGTTGCACAGGAACACGTCCAAACAGGGCTGGAAAGGCTCCACAGAAGGAGACTCCACAGCCTCTCTGGACAGTCTGTGCCAGTGCTCTGGGATTCTTCCAGTAAAGAAGTTCTTCCTGATGTTGAGGTGGAACTTCCCGTGCTGCAGTTTCCATCCATTGCCCCTTGTGCTATCCCAGGGCTCAAGTGAGCAGAGGTTGTCTCTGTTGCTTCCTTCCTGACTCCCAGCCCTCAGATATTTATAGACATTGATCAGATCCCCTCTCAGCCTTCTCTTCTCCAGGTTCTCAGCCCCAGGTCCTTCAGCCTTTCCTCATCAGGCAGTGCTCCAGGCATGATGGTTTTCCCAGCTGCGACTCCATTGCAGAGTAAACCCTGCTGCTGTAAAAGAAGTCATCTCACTTTAAAGGAGCTGCAGACCAGGAGACAGAATGGTTGAATTCTGAAAACCATATAGTCCAACCACCTTACTGAAATCTGGGTCAGTTACAGCGGTTTGCTCAGGGCCTTGTCAAATGGAGCTTTGAATGCCTTCAGGGATGGAGACTCTATGACTTCTCCATGCAATCTGCCTTGTGTTTGGCCATCCTCACAGTAATAGTGCTTAAGTGCAACATCCTGTGTTTCAGTTTGTACTTACTGTGCTTTCACTGGATATCACTGACAAGAGTATGGCTCCGTCTCTTCCTTATTCCCCTTCATCAAGCATTTATACACACTTCTAAGAGCCACCTGCCTCCCCATGCCCTGACTGTCTCTACTCCAGGCTGAACAGTCCCAGCTCTCTTAACACTTTTCAGATATGCTTTATAACTTCATGGCCCTTCACAGACTTCTCCCAGTAATCCACATCTCCTTTGTACTAGGGAGCCTGAAACTGATACAGCACTCCAGCTTTCTCATCAGTGCCAAGTAAAGGGCAACACCTTCATCAGTGACATGGACAGTAGCATTGAGGCACCTTCAACATGTTTGCTAACAACACTGAGCTGTGTGGTGTAGCTGACAGGCTGGAGGGAAGGGATCCATCCAGAGGAATCTTGACAGACTGCAGAACTGGGCCCAAGCCAACCTCAGGAGGTTCAACAAGACCAAGTGCAAGGTCCTGCACCTGAGTTGAGGCAATCCTGAACGCCAATATAGACTGGGAAGTGCCTGTCATGAAAGCAGCCCTGGGGAGAGGGACCTGGGGGCGCTGGTAGATGAGAAGCTCAACATGGACCACCACTGTACACTTGCAGCCCACAGAGCCAACCAGATCCTGGGCTGCATCAAGAGAAGCGTAGTTAGCAGGGTGACAGAGGGGATTCTGCCCCTCTAATCCACCTGGAGCACTGCATCCAGTTCTTGAGCCACTACTGCAAGAAAGATCTGGAGATGCTAGAACATGTCCAGAAGAGTGCCACAAAGATGATCAGAGGGCTGAAGCATCTCTTCTACAAGGACAGGCTGAGAGAGTTGGTTCTGTTCAGTCTGGAGAAGAGAAGGCTGAGAGAAGACCTTATTGTGGCCTTCCAGTATCTGAAGTGGGCAACAAGAAAGCTGGGAGGGACATTTTAGGATGTCAGATAGTGATAGAACTAGAGGGAATGGAGGAAAACTAGAAGTGGGTAGATTCAGATTGGATGTTAGGAAGAAGTTTTTCACCATGAGGGTGGTGAGACACTGGCACAGGTTGCCCAGGCAGGTGGTGGAAGCTTCATCCCTGGAGGTCTCTAAAACCAGGCTGGATGTGGCTCTGAGCAACCTGACCATGTGTGAGGTGCCCTTGCCCATGGCAGGGAGGTTGGAACTGGATGATCCTTGAGGTCCCTCCCAGCCCTGACAATTCTGTGATTCCGTGATGCCCTCCACCAGCTTGCTGATGAAGCTCTGTAATGGAGCCCAGCACGCTGCTGGTTTTTGTCACAAAACACATTGCTGGCTCGTGGTCAACTTGCTGTTCACCAGGCTTACCAGGGTGTTTTCTGCACAACTGTAGCCAGCTGGCCCCACCTCCTGTACTAGTTCATGGGCTTAGTCTTGCCCAGGAGTGGAACTTTGCCCTTCCCATTGTTGAAGTTCACAAGACTTCTGTCAGACCATTCCTCCAGCCTCTTAGGGTTCCTCTGCAGAGCAGCACACCACTGCCATATTGACTACTTCTCATCTGCAAACTTGCTCAAAGTTTCAGCACCTCCACCACATCAGACATGTCATTAATGAAGATTTTAAGCATTACTGGCCCCAGTACTGACCCCTGGAGTACACAACAACTGACTGTCCTCCAGGTGACCTCTGTAATGCTGATCACATCCCTTCAAGCCCAGCCATAAAGTCAGCTTTCGATCCACCTCACTGACCACTTCAGTCAGTCAGTGAGGATGTTATGGGAAACAGTGTCAAAAGCTGCACTAGAGCTGAGATAAACAACAGCCACCACTCTCTGCTCATTCACTGAGCAAATCATTTCATTGTAGAAGGCTATTAGGTTGGTCAAGCATCAGTTCCCCTTCATAAATCCATGCTGACTACTCACAGTCATCTTCTTGTCCTTAATATGTTTGGCAACTGCTTCCAAGAGATTTGCTCCATGACCTTCCCACAGACTGAGGTGAGGCTGAGCAGCCTGTAGCTCCTCATACTCTCTTCACCTTTCTTGAAGATAGGAATGAAATTTTCTCTCTTCCAGTCCTTAGGAATCTCCACCAGTTGCCATGACCTTCAAAGGTATTCGGGAGTGGCCTTGAAATTACATTGATCAGTTCCCTTCTCACTCTTCAGAGCACTTCATCAGGATCCACAGAACTGCTTATATCCAGTTTGTTGAAATGTTCTCCAGCTTGATCCTCCTTTACAAAGAAGTCCTCATTTAGTCAGAATTCCATGACTGGTAGTTCCCAGCAAAGAGAGAAGCAGAGAAAGCACTGATAAAGCACTCTGTCTTCCACGCCCTTTGTTGTCAGGTCTCCCATGCCGTTCAGCCCCAAGTCCATTTTTTGCCCTCACCTTCCTCTTGCTGCTGTTGAACCTGAAGAAGCCTTTCTTGCCCTTTGCATCTCTCACTAGATTCAAGCTCAAGTGGGGTTTCACTTTCCCAACATTCTCCCTGCATGCTCAGAGTCTCTATATTTCTTATGTCTTTGATTCCACCTCTTACACTGTATCTTCCTGCATTCCAGTCTCACCCATGGCTGGCAGACTCACCAGTCTGTTGGCAAAGATGCTTTTCCCTCACTCAAGCAAGTGATCCCATCTCTTCCTAATAGTTCTCAATCTTCAAAGAGTCCTGACTGTTGTAAAAGCCCAATCCTTGCTGTCAACAGCACCTGAGAAATGTGTTGTTGATTTCACACAGTGAAAATCTCCTTCACTTCTCCTGAAGCTCTTCATCCTCTTCATCAGGACTGAGAAAAGTTATCTGGACCCCAATGGTTTTGATACACAGTCACAGAGTTATGGATTCATACTAGATATACTCAAGGTCACCCTGGAATATCACTGATGCCCATGGAGAAGAGCAGCAGAGGTTAACAGCCCAGGGTTGGACAAGCTTCAACAATCTCTCAAACATCTCGTATCTGAGGCCATGGTAAGCAGCAAGCCTCCCTAGGCAGCAGATCTGATAGGTAGGCATGGAGATGAGAGGAGACCTCACTGCTCTCTAGAACTACATGAAGGGAGGTTGGAGCAAGAGGGTGCAGCTTCTGCTCCTTGATAACAAGTAACAGGAGCAGAGGAAACGGTTCCAAGCTGCACCAGGGAAGGTTCAGGCTGAATGCTAGGAAATATTTCTTCCCAGAGAAGGTTTCAAACCTTGGAATAGTCCGCCCAGGGCAGTGCTGGAGTCACCATCCCTGGAGGTGATTAGGCAATGTGTGGAGCTGGTGCTTAGGGACATGGTTTAGTGTTGACCCTTCAGTGCTGGGTGGAGGGTTGGACTGGGTGATCTTGAAGCTCTCTTCCAAACAGATATATTCTGTGATTCATGTTGATCTACTAAGAATTGATCTCATCTGTGTTTTCAAAACACCCACTGAACTGATCTCCAGATGCTGCAATGTTGCTTCTCAGTACCTATATCCTTTTAGTACTCCTCTTCAGAGATGTAATTCTTCTTACATCTAACAGGAAGCTGAATATTAATTTACTTAAAAAAAAAAATCCCTTGGCTTCCTTGACATTTCCAGCAGATCACTTCTTATTTTTTTGGTGTCTCTTCTTTCATTCATTCATACAAACACTTTGCACACTTCTAAGTTTCTTTTCTTCCTCTTGCACAGCAAGCATAGAACCTTAATTATCATATGAATACTTCAGTTTATGAATAACATCCATTATTTAACATCAAAATCATGCCCCACAGTTGCTCTGTGCATGCAGCACATAAAAAGAGATATTGACTTTGAATGTCTTAGTAAAAGTATAATGTAGCTACCACTTGTTTATTTAAAAATGTCTTTTCAGTATGGACTGAGCAGTTCCCCACATTAATAATGAATATTTACCTAGGAAAAAAGTACAATGTAAGAACTCTATTGCCTGAAGGACAATATTAATTAGTAATAGTAGTCCATAACTTCATTTCAGAAAATGCTTGCTGTCTTCTCTAAGTAGATATGCAGCATAATTACACCACTGGTGGTCAAATTAGGTCACTGCCTCTGAGGCTTTGCAAATATCCAGATGTTCTCTTTTTCACCTATGCAGCTAAGACTGATGTAAGGCATTTTATTCCTTCTTGTAAAGCCCCCAGTAAAGACAGAGAATGATCCTTGTGATCCTCCAGGGTGTATTCTGCCTTTCGTCCGCCAGCTCTTTTGCAAGGAGTAGGAGCAGCACATTTCTAAGAAGAGAATATAATCCCTAGGCACTGTGTTTTAGAACTGAGCAGTAAATCTGCAGCCCAGGTGGAAGCAGAATACGTTTAAACTTGCTAAAAATATTGTTTACAGAAGATATTGTTTACAGAAGATGATGGGGGGGGGGGAGGAATAAAAAGGAGATAGTGCTTTTTTCAATTATTAATTCTTTCATTTCCTTTGAAAGTGATGATGAATCCTGCCCAATTTCCTTCTCTTCAGAGAAAAAGAAAGAATAAGAATAATAATAATAAAGAAAACATAAGTTGTTTAGGGTAAGATATGTAATATAGGCAAAAAAAGGGTTAATATGGGGCTTTGCTAGTGCTGAAATTCTGTGCAAACAAATCTTTAGTACCCTGCACAGTCTGGTGACTGTTAGCAGCGTTTAAACTCTCACAGGTAAGCCTCTGTCTCTCCTTGATTTCAAAATAACCCTTGCAGAAATTCCCTTTGTGTGTGAGAACACCTGGCCTAGTGTGCTCTGCAGGTAGATATTCTACCAACTATATATACAGGTGATAGTGTTCAAACCATATGTGTACAGCTGCCTTTGAGTCTGATAACAAAGGCTTCCTTATCTCAGACCCTCAACACTTCATGCATCGAGATCAGTACATAAATGCCATGAAATTGAGGGTTGGAAGAAGTCAGTCAGTAGGCAATGCTTAACTTCCTAGGGTATATTTTATGCCAGCATTGGGCAGGAACAGTCTTCTATAGAGATATTTTCCCTTTGTTTTGGAGAAATTTTATCATAGACTCATTGAATCATAGACTCATTGAATCAGAAAGTCATAGACTCACAGAATCAGGAACTCATAGACTCATAGAATCACAGACTCATAGAATCACAGACTCATAGAATGGCTTGAGTTGGAAGGGACTTCCAAAGGTCATCCATCTCTCCAGCAGAGATATCCTCCACTAGAGCAGGTTGCTCAGAGCCTTGTCAAGCCTGGCCTAGAATATCTCTAGGAATGGAGATATTTTCTTCTTTCTCAACGTGGGACTCTGCTAACATCAAGAGAGGCAGAAAAGGATTTTTTTTTTTTAAGTCATGCTGAAATTTGCAATTTATTTGAAAATCTTTTCTGCTACCACTCAAATATTCTGCTACAATATAGAGCACCTCCATACTGGGCAATTGTTTCAAGGATAACATTCTAACCCTTTGCTGAATTTGCATCAGCCTTAAAAAAAAAATAAAAGAAAATCAAAACAACAACTCCTGTAGTTTAATCTCTTCTTGTTGCAGCTTCCTTTTTGAGCATTCACAACCTGTTCGTGTTTTATACAATGTCAGATAGCAAGTGTCAAGAGAAATTTAAAATTATAGTTCATTTACTCTAGTTAAACATAAGGAAGCAAAAGCAATTACCAGAGCAAAATGATGGAATTAAAGATTCTTCTTGCAACCTAGTTAGGTATTTAGTGTTTGATGAGTGTGGAAGAAGATAAATATATTTTTCAGGGAGGACTGTATCAATCTGCAATCACAAATGAAAGCCACAGAACATGATTGAGATATCAAATATATGGTTTGCAGACAATTATCAGGTATGGACCAGGAGGCTGGAGCTAAGCTGGGACTATAATTTTTCTTTGTTGCTTGAAATTTTTCTTCTTTTTTAAAATTATTTTTTTTCCTTAAAGTGGCAAATAACAGCTAAACAAAGCAATTTGGTATTTGTTACTGGACATATGCAAAGGCAAATGCAGCCTTTGCTGTAAGCATATTTCCAGTGAAGGAGGTCTTGTAGACGTTCTGTGGAAGATGTATAATGCAGCATAAACACACTGGATGCATTCTTACTGTGAGGGGAAGATGTTAATTCCTTTGGTTTAATTACAGGCTTAAGCTGACGTTTAGTGGCTTGCTGATTGGTTTTGACTGATCATAAAAAGTGAGCATAGACTTATTGCTGTGGTGACTAGTCTAAACTGTATGCCACATGCATCTGGAATGTAATCTGTGATTCATACTATATGGCACATTGCACAGAACAAAATCCTTCTGATTGTTAAACGTAGGAAGTTGAATTCCTCCAAGCCTTGTTTGTAAATGTAAGATGCTTTATAAGAATGAGTTATAGATGCAGTGTTGCCATTATTTGGACGTGGCTTACTGTAACCATAGTTAACTCTGTTCAGTTTAGGCTTACCAGCAAGTTACAGCAAGGCCTGGGAAAAAAGGGAAAAAAAATGCAGAAGACTAGAACTTCATAATTAAAATTCAGAAAGACTGGGATGGCAGAGGAGGAGAATGATGGCACAGAATCACAGAACTTTAGAGATTGGAAGGGACCTCCCTCCAGAGATCATCCAGTCCAAGCCCCCTGCCACAGCAGGATCACCCAGGGCAGTCCACATGGAAACGCACCCAGGTGAGTTTGGAAAGTCTCCAGAGAAGGAGACTCCGCAACCTCTCTCGGCAGCCTGTTTCAGGGCTCTGGCACCCTCACTGTAAAGAAGTTCGAGGTGAAAGCTTTCATGTTCCAGTTTGTTGAGGTGAAACCTTCTCTGTTCCAGCTTGTAACTGTTGCTCATTGTCTTATTGCTGCTGACCACCAAAAAGAGATTGGCCCCAGCCACTTGACACCCACCCCTCAGATGTTTGTACACATTGATCAGATCTCTTCTCAGCCTTCTCTTCTCCAGGCGAAGCAGCCTCAGGGCTCTCAGTCTCTCTCCATAGGGCAGATGTTCAAGTCCCCTAGTCATGCTCGTGTTTCTCCATTGGACTCTTTCCAGCAGGTTCCTGTCTCTCTTGAACTAGGGAGTCCAACAGTGGACACAGTATTAGCAGGGCAGAGTCGAGGGGTAGAAGGACCTTCCTGAAGGTTGTTTTATCTACTGACTATAGCATGCTTATTTTTCCTGTTTTCCTTTGGGCTGCTTTTAATTTGCCACTGATATTTGCTGGCAGAAGAACTAAGCTTGGCCCTGCTCCCTGTTCATCTGTCCAGCTGCAACACAAGGAAGATCCACATTAATCAGAAGAAATTCGAGGTACCTTGTCCTCCTTAGTGCTCTTTGTGGCAGGCATCCTGGCTAGACTCTTCTTTCCTGCTGCATCATGGGGAAGCAAGTAGAGCCAGGGCCCTACGTACTCCCCATTCTACTTGCTGCTCACCATCAATGGGATATTCCATCTTCAGCCTCCATGCTTTGGGTCTGGAGAAAGGTAGGACACTTCTCTTGCTGCCTTTTGGGAATCAAAAGATTTCTTAGGATTTGACATTATTTTGACATGGTTTTGGGGGAAGATTTACATATGTACATTTTAGTGTTGGAATTATTTTATACACATTAGAATAAGTTATGGGGCACTTAGTGCCATGGTCTAGTTGACTGGATAGGGCTGGGTGATAGGTTAGACTGGATGATCTTGGAGGTCTCTTCCAACCTGGTTGATGTTATGATTCTCTAAGTTCTCTCTAGAAATTAAGAGCCAGGTTAGAATGTGTTGAGAAGTTGAGTACTGATGTTAAGTTTCTAATACATTTGGAAAGCTGGACCTTTTATTTTCTGGTTATGGCTATGATCTGCAAACATCTTTCAGCTTTCACTGTTAATTTTTTTTTATTATGTCTAAACTTATTTTAGATCAATAATATCTGAAGCAAACACATTTTTGTTCCTTTTATTTGCCCATACAGGGACAAAGTTCTTTTTTTTGCAGTGGGACTCCCTCATATCACTGAAATCTACTGGAGCATGCACAAGGGTACTTCCTCTCCTCTTCCATCTCTGAATGTCTCCCCGTGTTTAGGTGCAACATAAATGTACACAGAGCTTCTTGATATTTTGGGAAGAAATGCAAGATAACCTTGATAGAGAACCACAGCCTTATTGTTACCCACGTAGCAAATTTATGCTCTTTAAAGATATGCGACACAGTTTGGTTTCTAATCTTGTAATTTGCTCTCTTGTTTTAAGCCTAATCTTTATTTTTTTATTAAAGACTTGGGGGGAAAAACCTGTGACCAGCTCCTTATACACACAGAATGTCAGAAGAAAGAGAGTCAAATGATAAAGACAGGGGAAAATAACAGAGCCAAAGCATTCTAAGTTCTAAGTTGCATTAAATATACATAGCAGTATTACAAAAGTCCTACCACTGATTAGAAAGTGCTTTGCAGCCACTACCATCTGCCTGTATTGTTGTTGTTCATAAGGTTTAGTAGGGTTTTTTTTTTCCTGGGGTCTAGCCAGCCTGCCTGTGTTTAATAATCTGCTGTCCTTTTATACTTTACTCAGCAATCATTCACATTCTGTTGCAATACCAGCAAAACTTTAAACAACTCCTTCTCATGTTTAATTCATGTTGGGGTTATTCTCAGATGGTCTTAGAATGCACCCATTCACTACAACCTTCTTAAAATAGCCTTTGGATATACAAACTTACAGACTCTTTGCTCATTTTCCCAGAAGGAAGCCTTCCACTGTACTGTATTTCCACTGCACATAATGCAAATTAGTGAAAGAGGGAGGAAAAAAAACCCAACAACCCAGAGAGAGAGAGAGAGACCAGGTTCCCATGCAGATGTTCTGCACCTCTTTTCCATGGCCTTCAAAATTAGTCCTCTAGCTAGTGTACAGTGAAAAGGCTGTTTAAGAGAAACAGAGGAATTTCTTCTTGCTAAGAAAGTATAAGAAAATTAATTTTCTTACTTCCTGTTGTTATATTAATATAAATCCACTGGTATAGCTTAGTCTTCTCTGGGGCCAGAAGGGACATGGGAAAACTACAGACTGGTTTCTCTTCAACAGCAGTTTGCTGTTCACTAAGTTTAGGTAAGAAGTACATTTCTTTTCCTCCCATTCCTGCTGCTGGTTTCAGACAAGCACAACAGATGACCAGATGAGGGCTTGAAGAATTTTCCTTCAATTCACCTGTTTTATTTTATTTTATATTTCTCAGTAAGCCTGATCAACAAAATAAAGGAGAGGTTTGGAACTAATTATTACCTGTGAGATAAGAACATTCCCAGCAGATCTTTGTGTAGGGCATAAACTTTCTTGTGTGGAAAACTATTTCACAGAATGTTAGGGGTTGGAAGGGACCTTGACAGATCATCCAGTCCAACCCTCCTGCCAGAACAGGATCACCCAGAGCAGGTTACACAGGAACATATCCAGGTGGGTTTGGAATGTCTCCAGAGAAGGAGACTCCACAACCTCTCTGGGCAGCCTGCTCCAGGGATCCAACAACCTCACAGGGAAAAAGTTTTCCCTTCTGTTCCTGTGGCACCTCCTCTGCTCCAGCTTGCCCCCAGTGCCCCTTGTCCTGTCCTTGGCCATCCCTGAGCAGAGCCTGGCTGCGTCCTGTTGACACTACCCTGCACATCTTTAGCAACGCAGCAATGAAAGCAGCTCTCAGGCTCCTCTGCTCCAAGCTCCAAGCCCCAGCTCCCTCAGCCTGGCCTCACAGAAGATGTTCCACTGCCTGCAGCAGCTCTGTGGCTCTGAGCTGGACTCTCTCAAGCAGTTGCCTGAGATCCTTCTTGAACTGAGGGGCCTAGAACTGGACACAATGGTCTAGATGTGGCCTCACCGGGGCAGAGCAGAGGAGAAGCTCTCTGGACCTACTAACCACACTCTTTGTGATACACCTCAGGATGACATTGGCCTTGCTGGCCACAAAGGCACATTTCTGGCTCATGGTCATCTCGTCCACCAGGAACCCTGGGTCCTTTTCCCCATGTAATCAAGTGCAGTAGTGCAGAATACCTAGCACCAAGAACCTCTGACAGAACACAGTAATGAAAGCTCAGATCCATTTTACACGTTGACCTTCGTGACTCTGTGATTGTAGTTCTATAAAACATCTATATTTGTATCAAAGAGAAGTCCAACAAGGCCATGGCTAATCCCAAGCATTCACATGCAATTTATGCCATCTTTTCACCTTCATGCACTTGCAATTGTAAAAGCAATTTCATCCTGAAAGTAAAGTAAACCTACAAACCAAATCTTCTTCAGTCACAGCCAGAAAGGATCTACAGAAAAAGAACTTTTTCATTTTGAGGTAAAACTGACACAGTTGTTGTAAAGTAGCTTCTGTAGCTCGTCTTGACTTTATTCCATTCTAGAATCATGGAATCATGGAACGGCCTGGATTGGAAGGGATCCCCAAAGGTCATCCAGCGCAATCCCCTCTGCAGTCATCAGGGGCAACCTCAACTAGATCAGGTTGACCTCAGTGCTTTTGAACTTCACCTTGAATTTCTCCAGGGATGGGGCCCAAACCACCTCCCTGGACAACCTGTTCCAGTGTTGCAAGACCCTCATGGTAAATTCTCCTCCTCTGTGGCTCCTGGTTTATATTAACAACATGGAACTCTTGGGATATTCAGCCCTTCTGCTTTCGTAGATTACTTTTTTCATCTGTCCCTGAATATGTTTGTGGATTAAAAAAAAAAAAAAAGAAAAAGAAAGATATTAAAAATGTTTAAATATGAACACTAAAAATATAGTGACAGCACAGATGCAAAAAATTAGATAGAGGTGAAGGTTCCTTGTTCTTTTCTTTCAGAGAGCTGCTGTTGAATTAAAAGCATTGGTTGCTTCCCAAACTGTTTGAGATTTATGCGGTGTAAAAATTTATTGAGATGCATTTGTTATCTAGAAAGAGTTCTTTGGAATGATGCAATTTGAAATTACTGAGAAACAGGGTTTAGAAGGATGGGAAATGTCAAAAGAAAATTGGAAACCTTTTGGAGAAATAAGTAGATTGAGATGTCTCTGAGAACACACCACTCTCACTGGGATTAGGGAGAGTTTTCCATGATGGCAAATCATTTTCTTATGTTCTGCCACAGGATAGGCAGTGGAACATCTTCTGTGAGGCCAGGCTGAGGGAGCTGGGGCTTGGAGCTTGGAGCAGAGGAGCCTGAGGGCTGCTTTCATTGCTGCTGATAAAGATGTGCAGGGCAGTGTGGGCAGGATGCAGCCAGGCTCTGCTCAGGGATAGCCGAGGACAGGACAAGGGGCACTGGGGCTAAGCTGGAGCAGAGCAGGTGGTACAGGAGCAGGAGGGAAAATATTCCCTGGAGCAGGCTGCCCAGAGAGGTTGTGGAGTCTCCTTCTCTGGAGACATTCCAAACCCACCTGGATATGTTCCTGTGTAACTTGCCCTGGGTGATCCTACTCTGGCAGGAGGGTTGGACTGGATGATCTGTCAAGGTCCCTTCCAACCCCTAACATTCTGTGACTGTGATTTCTGATATCTCCTTTGAAGCACTTGGAAGTCTTCGTGGTCACAACCAGAACAATGGACCGAACCTGGTCTGAGTAGCTGCTATTTCTGACAAACACTGAGATGTTCCCATGTATAGCCTTGTTTTAGGAACAAGTGCCACACAGCAAGGGTTAAGACCTGCTAAAGGCACTGAGCCAGCTCTTGCTAGGTGTGTGCCTATTAAGCTTTCTGTCAAAAAGAATTTCACTACTGTTCCACCAGCAGCAGCAAGAGTAAAAACACTATGTGGTTACAAATTCAGTATTTCCTGGCTGTTAATAGCAACCTTGCTCTGAGCTATATCATGGTTAAAGTGTCAAAAATCATCAGAACCCAGGCTGCAGCAAAGACACAATTAAGTATGTTGCAGCAACCTTTGCAGGCTTGGGAAAGTTTTCTTCTGGGTATGTGGGGTAGGCAGGAGCTGTAAAACCTTGGAAAAAGAATGGAAAGGACTCTGTTGTAGGCATTGGAACTTGTTGACACTCAATGCATCTCACCTGTGTACTGCATGCAGCGGTAGCATTTTTAGGTAAGAAAGCAGTTTCTGTGTGGAGAAGTGTTAAGTTTACAGACTTGACCCTTTTATGTGTTCAGGCAATACATGGATAATGTAAGGACCAAGTGGAAAAAGCAGCATGTGATTGGAACTTTAAAGGTTGAAATGAATGCTGTTAAACCACTCTGCTAACTTCATGAAGGGGATTTTGGACCCATTTTCTCTAAATATATCTGATTTCCTCCTCAAAGAAAAATACAATAAAATGAAGAGGATGAAAAGTAGAAATCTGAAAACAAAATTTTGTCTCAGAATTCTGGATTTGTTTGGTTTATTTGCTCTTACTCAAAGCTCAAATACTTTAGGAGATGTTAAAGCATGAAATGAAGGTATGGTTAGCTACTGAACCTGGACTTTATGACTGCAACAGAGCTTCCTGTTCTCTCTCTTCTACCCCTTACACCCATGAATTGTGGATCACAGAATCATAGAATGGCCTGGGTTGGAAGGGACCTCCAAAGGTCATCCAGTCCAACCCCCCTGCAGTCAGCAGGGACATCCTCACTAGACCAGATTGCTTAAAGCCGGGTTGAGCCTCACCTTGAATATCTCCAGGGATGGGGCCTCAACTTCCTCTCTGTTCTAGTGTTCCAGCACCCTCATAATAAAGAACTTGTTCCTCACATCCAGTCTATATCTACTCTTCTTTCATTTCAAACCATTGTCCTCGTCCTGTCCCTGCAGGCCTTTGCAGACAGTCCCTCTGCAGCCTTCTTGTAGCCTTTTCTGGTACCGGCAGGCTACAATTAGGTCTGCCTGGAGCCTTCTGCAGGCTGAACACCCCCAGCTCCCTCAGCCTGTCCTCATAGCAGGGATGTTCCAATGTCCTGCTTATTGTCTCTGGGCTTAGGATGCTGCAGCCATGTGCTGGGTGTCCCTGCTCACTGCAGGGATGTTGGACTAGATGATCTTCAGAAGTTCCTTTCCAACTCCAACCATTCTATGACTCTACAACTCTATGTGATCTGTGCAGATACTATCAGGAGAGAATCTTCCTTTTACCTTATTCAGCTTTTCTACCTGCTTTTAAGAATCCCTAGCAACATCTATTAGGAGTTCTCACTACTGCCTTTCTGCTGCCTGGGAAAACTTGTTTAGCAAATATTTTTTCCCCTTTTTACCCCTTTATGTGTCAGATAAGATTAAATGAAATTAGGCAGAAACAGAGGTCAGCCAAATATCATGTCAGCTGCAAAGAAGGAGATTCCACAGATTTTTTTTGCAACTTAATGTGATGGCTACTGAATATATTGATTATTTGGAAGGTTGCATATCTGACAGTTCCTCCTTATAAGGAGAGTAAACTGGTGCTGCCGAGCTGGAGTTAGTGCTATAAACTGAGCTCTAATGCATGCCCTTCAATGCATGACACTTAAAACTAAGCATGGTGGGGGGGGGGAAGAGAGAACAAAAAATCAATTGTGATAAGAAAGCATCAAAAATCAGAATTAATGGGCATAAATCTCCCTAACTGTCACTCGCACATAACAGAGTGGCTCCAGCTTCTGCTCGCCTGTTAAGCTGGCATAATAACCTGTGAGGAGTTGTCTTGGGGAATATAAACAGCAGAGGGTCGCAGAGGGCTGCTAACTGCTTGCCCCTTTTATGATCAGTTTCTAGGAACTGCTTCTTGTCATCTCACTGCTGATGCATTTCTGACAAAATTCTCCACGGGGTCCCTCCTGCCACAGGTAAAATGGATCACGCTTAGCCCTTCGCTCCTTCCGTGCTGTTTATTCCACTCTTGAGCCAAAGCATTCTCAGCGGCGAGACATCCTCAAAAGTTACCTCAGAGGACTGAATTGTATTTAAAAGACTGTACTTAGTGTTAACTAAAAAAAAAAAAGAAAGAAAAAAGGCTTTTTGAGTGCTAGTAACCAGCTGTTTAGCTGCTGTAAACTGGCTTCTGCTGCCCATCAGCCAGGCGTCTGACCCATTGTGCTCAGGCTGGTTAATGCAGCAGCAGGGGAACGCAGACTTATGTGTCAATTGAGAATAATTCAAGTGGGTAGATGACTCGGAAGGACAATGCAACAGCCTCTGCATAGCTATTAATAAGGCTCCTTCAGCTGATCATCTCTGAAAGAGTTCGAAACATGCTACTTTCATGTGAAGAGCTCTTGACTCTTAATAGCCAAGAGCACTTCACACGAGATGTGAATGCACAGCGCATGTTTATCCTTCCATTAAATCGTTCTCTGCTATTATCAAACCAACACATTGTGATGGGATTTCCTTTTATTTTCAGCTATTTCTAGGTTTCAATACAAGTGTGGTTTGCTGTTAGTACTTGACTAATTATACTATTGTTGGTGTATTAGTTTAATCTAAGCCTGTCACCTTGACTTTCTGTTGTCAGGCACCCCATTCATTCACCCGTCTTCGACGGATTGGGCGAAACAACAGATGTTGAAACTATCTCACTACTGTTTTAAAAGTGTCTGCTGAAATGAATTGGAGGCTGATGGAATCTCAGAGAGCACTTGTTCAAGGAGCTGATCATATTCACCACAAGGAAATGTAAATAAGGTTTTGAACAGACAAAAACTTCACAAGAGTATGAGAAGTGGGGTTTGCTTGAGAGGGTTTTGGGAAGCAAGGAGGTGTTTAAAGTCAAACAAAAGATGTTGAGGTGCTTGAACGTGTCCAGAGACAGGCACCAAGGCACAGCCCTATGAGGAGAGGCTGAGGAAGCTGGGGGTGTTCAACCTGGAGAAGAGGAAGCTCAGGGGAGACCTTATTGTTCTCTACAACTACCTGAAAGGAGGTTGTAGCCAGGCAAGGGTTGGTCTCTTCTCCTGGGCACCCAGTGACAGAACAAGAGAACACAGTCTCAAGCTGTGCCAGGGCAGGTTTAGGCTGGACATTAGGAAGAAATTATTCATGGAAAGAGTGATTGGCATTGGAATGGGCTGCTCTTGGAGGTGATGGAGTCACCATCCCTGGAGGTGTTTAAAAGGAGGTTGGATGAGGCACTTAGTGCCATGGTTTAGTTAATTAGAAGGGTTAAGTGATAGGTTGGATCCTTAGACGTCTTTTCCAACCTGGTTAATTCTGTGACTCTGTGAATGGCAGTCAGGGTTTTCAGCCTGGCCCTCAGATGGAGAAAATAAGTGTTTTCCTTGGCTCCCGTGGATGTTACACTCTCGTACTGAAAAGCTGGGCAACTGAACTGAAATGCCAATTATTTTATATTTAATTATACCACACTGGGTGAAATCCTCCTCCTTCTGCAGCAGGCTTTTTGATTTCAGGATATTACATTTCTGCTACTGATTTTCACCCCTCCTTTAGCAGTAGTGGTGGAATGCCACATATAGATGACACATGTTTATTTTAAATACCAAAGGTGAAACACTGCTAAATCTTGTGTACTGAATTGGGTGTGTAGAGTACAAGGCCACATCTGCAAGGGTGAGTTTACAGGAGAGGTGACCTTAAAGTGACCAGCAAGGTACTCCATGTCATGCTTCATATTAGGTATAAAGGTGAGGGGTTGTGAGAGTTGAGCTCTGTTCTTCAGTGACTGGTGACTGAGTTGGACACTGTCAATTCTGCCTTCAATCCCAGCCTGTGTAGTTAGAGCTTCCAAATGTTCCCCATTTGCTTCTGAGTCTGGGACTTCTCCAGTACCTGCCCGCAGCATCAGTTGTGACAGTGACAGAACTGTCACCAGAGGGGCAGTTGGTTCAAGATTGGTTTAGTTGTTGTTATTATTATTATTATAATCATTAAAGTTGTGTTTGGTTTTTGTTTTGTTTTTCCAATCCATAAGTCTCTCTCCCTCATTCCCTTTCTCTTAGCTTTGGGAAAGGAGATGGTTTAATAGAGAGCATCTGTCACTCACTCAGTGGCCAGACCAGCCCTAACCCTTGGCATGTGGATGCATAAATTTCTGTTTCGCCTCTCCCAGAATTAAAAAAAAAACAAAACCAAAACCCAACCAAAATCAAAACCCAACCCCCCAAAAAACAAATGAAACAGTATCACAGTGTCACAGTATCATCAGGGTTGGAAGAGACCTCACAGATCATCAAGTCCAACCCTTTACCACAGAGCTCAAGGCTAGACCATGGCACCAAGTGCCACGTCCAATCCTGCCTTGAACAGCCCCAGGGACGGCGACTCCACCACCTCCCTGGGCAGCCCATTCCAGTGGCCAATGACTCTCTCAGTGAAGAACTTTCTCCTCACCTCGAGCCTAAACTTCCCCTGGCGCAGCCTGAGGCTGTGTCCTCTTGTTCTGGCGCTGGCCACCTGAGAGAAGAGAGCAACCTCCCCCTGGCCACAACCACCCCTCAGGTAGTTGTAGACAGCAATAAGGTCACCCCTGAGCCTCCTCTTCTCCAGGCTAAACAATCCCAGCTCCCTCAGCCTCTCCTCGTAGGGCTGTGCTCGAGGCCTCTCACCAGCCTCGTCGCCCTTCTCTGGACACGCTCAAGCATCTCAATGTCCCTTCTAAACTGGGGGGCCCAGAACTGAACACAGTACTCAAGGTGTGGTCTAACCAGTGCAGAGTACAGGGGCAGAATGACCTCCCTGCTCCTGCTGGCCACACCATTCCTGATGCAGGCCAGGATGCCATTGGCTCTCTTGGCCACCTGGGCACACTGCTGGCTCATGTTCAGGCGGGTATCAATCAGCACCCCCAGATCCCTCTCTGTCTGGCTGCTCTCCAGCCACTCCGACCCCAGCCTGTATCTCTGCATGGGGTTGTTGTGGCCAAAGTGCAGCACCCTGCACTTGGAGCCATTGAATGCCATCCCATTGGACTCTGCCCATCTGTCCAGGCGGTCAAGGTCCCGCTGCAGAGCCCTTCTGCCCTCCAACTCAGTGACATCTGCCCCCAGCTTGGTGTCATCTGCAAACTTGCTGATGACTGACTCGATGCCCTCATCCAGATCATCTATGAAGATGTTAAAGAGGATGGGGCCCAGCAAAAAAACCCAAATCAACTTCAGTAGTAATAACTGTGCTGGAAATGTGGTTTGATACTTGAAAGATTAGGTGTTCTTACAATTGCTACCAACAGGATAGCTGAAACCAGAATATCAATGGCATTGAGAGGATAAAATATTCCTAATGGACATGTAGCCTAAATTTCAGCAAAGGATGACTCCCATGCTACTGGAGTTTTTGCTAGCTATTGAATACATTTGCCTGAGACATAGCCGAAGCTCCTTTTGCTCTACTTCTGTGGCACCTAGCTAAAAAGGACTGGTTCTGGCAGCTAAATGCACATGATGTAAGTTAAAGGAGCATGTGACACCATCCTGTAAACACTGGGCACAAATCTTTCTGCTGTGAGAGTACTGTTGACATGCAAATACAATGAGACATATGCTTTGTTTGGATTTTCCTCCTTTCTCCTTTTAATACAAATCAAACATTGTGAGCCTTTTAAAAATGTGAGGCTGTGGAAGCAGGGAGTAACGAAAGAGAATATGAGCACAGTTATGGTAAATTATTGTGGAATCTGCAATAGTTTCAAGCTCCTCACACGTCACTTCACCGTAACATTTGCGGCGTAATGAAATGGTCCACAAATGATTAATATTCTTAAGTGCTTTTCTTTTTCTCTTAAGTGCTTCCAGACAGGGTAGGGGGGAAAAGAAAAAGGAAATATATTGCATTATCAGTGTTTGCCTGTAGTTAGTGTCACAGCGGCTATTGATTTTTACCTCCTGTTACCAATGCACATTAGGAGGTTTTATTCTGTAGATGATAAACAAATTGGGGAATGGATCTTGAGCTACAAGTGTAGCTGGTAGAAATGGTTGTAGCACCATTGACTTCATCTGAATTATGCTTATTTACAAAGGTTGAGTATGTGGCCCTTGTCGTCCAAGTGAACTGAGAATATTCATTACAAGCCATACTTTATCTCTCTGTCATTTAGATGCCTCTGGGGGGCTCTGCTTCTGTTCTGCTCCCATGACTTGTGCTTGTGTTTCTAGTGATTAAAAATGTTTTCTCTGAAATGAAAAGTTAACAGGTCTTGAATACTGGGAATGTTGCCTCTGTCAAAGTGCCTGCGAGTGGAATTTATTATGGTGCCTTTCTATGCAGGTAACGTTGCAGAGGGTGAGGGTTATGCAAAATTCCTTGTGTCTAAAATTGTGGTTTGTCTTTATCAACAACCTTTTACTTGGTCCCAGTCTACAGGCAGGGCCTGGATTTTCAGCAATGCTAAAATGCAGAATTTGAATATTAGCATGGCAAAACGTCAGAGTTCTGCTAACACCACAGTCTCTACAGCTACTGCAGCTGAGCTACAGTGTGGAGAGCTTTACTTAAGCCTGAAGAGTGGCCTTGGAGAAGTGAATTTTCAGCTCAAGAAACAAAAAAAGAAAGTTTCTAATTCTTACAATTCTTATGAGGAGCTTGAAACTGATCTGAATTATTTTCAAAGACCAAAACTTGAAATATTTTCAAAATCCAAAACTTGTACTTTTGGGGAGAGGGAGCAGGAGGGTGAAGGAAAAAAAGGAAAACTCATAATAATTAAGCCAAATCTTAGCAAGGCTGAAGCGTCTTCCTTATGCTGCTTTTTCTGCATTTGTTCTCACCATAGATTCATGAAGAATTGGAAAAAGAATCAGGGAAATTCTGGCAGAGAAAATACAGCGAAGAAGCAAGCCAATCTTGGCAGATTTCAGCTAGCAGTAGGGATGTGGATTTCTCGTTGGTGCCCTCTCATTAGGTACTGCTGTCTTTTCCAAGTGAAGAGACTGAAAAAATGTCTTGCTACTACTGCTGTGCAAAAGAAAGAGGGAAGTCTTTGCCATGCCACTAAAACTCCATTCATAAGGATGGTTTGATTTGGTTAAAGGTCCTCATTTCACTATGAAAGAGTGAAAAATATTGAATAGCTTTAATGAATAAAGTAATAAGTTTAAAAGCCTTCCAATATCTGAAGGGGCCTACAAGAGAGCTGGGGAGGGACTTTTTGGGATGTTGGGTAGTGATAGAACTGGGGGGAATGGATCCAAACTAGAGGAGGGCAGGTTTAGATTAGACCTTATGAAGAAGTTCTTTGCCATAAGGTTGGTGAGACACTGGCACAGGTTGCCCAGGAAGGTGGTGGAAGCTTCATCCCTGGAAGTTTTTAAGGCCAGGCTGGTGTGGCTCTGGGCAACTTAATCTAGTGGAAACTGACTCTGCCCATGGCAAGGGGGTTGGAACTGAATGATCCTTGAGGTCTCTTCCAGCCCTGACAATTCTGTGATTCTGTGAATTGGGGTTATTTTTTGTACCTACATATGTATGTGTATGATTACTTCATGGAAACAGTTGCTGAGAATCTGTTTAGAGAATGAATGAAAAATTCTCCATTCTGTGAGAGGAGACAAAGTCATGAGTCAAGGGAAAGCTAAACCAGGGATAAGAGAAAGCTAAACCAGGGATGATTATCTCAGGGAACACTCCAGGAAGCTCCTGTCTTTCAGTGCAAATATTGAAAGGATGGTTTAGATACTGCTCTGGACTTGTAAATGCACCAAAAAATATTCAGCTAGGCAGGTATTCTAGAGTATCCTGGAACAAATCAGGTGAAACAAGGATACGCCACATCAGCAAAGAGACCACTGTCGCCCCTTCACTGGAGACATTCAAAACTTGCCTGGATCCATTCCTGTATGACCTACTCCAGGTGATCCTGCTCTGGCAGGGGGTTTGGACTTGGTGATCTTTGGAGGTCCCTTCAAACCACTAACATTCAATGATTCTGTGATTCAAAGATATACCAGAGAAAAATGAAACAAAATGAAAAGTACAGAGCTGCTTATATGACTAAAAATAGATGATGCTTTGTTGCGTAAATCTTCTTCGTCATATAATTAGGTAATGTTAGGTGGAAATCCCTTTGCTAGTGTGGTGGTTTGAGAGTTCCCCTCCACCCAAGATTCACCAGACTAACTCAGCTGGCTAGAAGTTAAGAACGAAGCAGTATTTACAGCATAGCACACATTAACAAGCATATATACATAATATATACAGACTTTTACAACTATATGCAATTATATACAAGTTAAAAGTAATACAGAAATTACCCCCCCCCTCCTGAACAGCAGAACTGCTCAGGAGGGCTCTGAACTAACTCCCCTCCTTCTTCCCACCTCCTCCCTTATCTTAGAAGGCTTACATGCAGGAGTGAGATGCAGACAAGGAGATAGAAGAATGTTTAAATTGAGTTATACAGGTCCAAGCAAAAGAGTTAATGAGGCAAGCTGCAGCCAGAGAGAGACTGAAAATCTTTGTTGTTGTTTCTTGTTTCTATGTCCCTCAGCAGAACCAATGAGTGATATAGACATCACTATTATTTTCTTTTTGCAGCCAATGATCTAATTTCTCTCATTAAAATATTCCAATTAGTTTCAAATCAGCACAGATTGAAAGTGCTAGATGATGGAATGTCCAAAGTGGAATCTGTAGCCAGACTTAGAAATGCCCATTGTGGTGTTTTGGAGGTGAATCTGGGAAGGACAACAAGAAGTCTCTTCATCCAGTTCAATGCCAGAGGTTTTGAATGATAATAACACTTCAGTGTGAGCACAAACTGAAACCACTTTTTTTGTTACCCAAAATACTTAAAATTATTTAAAGACCTCCCACTATTGTCTTTATAAATTGTTATCAACAACACAGACATTGCACAATATATCTTTTTTTTTAACAGCAAGTAAAAATATTGTCCCTCCCTGCAGTGCAGAGAAGCACAGAGAAGTTGCAAACAAGGCAACTGCCTTTAATAAAACATTGTCAGATGACACAGCCACAATCCTTAATGGCAATGACACTACCTGTTTTCATCTGTGATGCCATGATGAACCTCTGAATTGACAAAACAATGAGTGCCACACTGTCTAAAGATTAAATGCAATCTGATTTTCATGCACAATCAGATGATTTTGTTGATATTGTGCCCAACAGTGTTCTACCAAAAAGGAAGAAGGGCTCTAAACCAAGCTTGGCAACACAATGTGGTTATTTTCTATTACCCTGGAACTAGACCTTTTTATTTTGGAGCTTTCAGAGGAGAGATACATATTACCAGAATACACTTGGAGAATACAAGTTGTTAGGCAAAAGCCAAACTCATTCAAATGTGGTAGTGTAGCACTGTAAAGTGAATATATTAAGCAGTATAAATGTGCAGAAAATGAGGAGTCGTCATTATCCTACTCTACATTCACATTTTAAATCAAACATCCCACAGGGCAGATGTGGTTACACTTAGGAAGCAAAGGACACAGTGATGCATACACATAAACATCAGCCAGCAGTGGCTGAACACAAGGCAGCAGTGCGCCCACCTGGCCAAGAAGACCAAAGGTATCCTGGCTGGGATCAGGAGTCCAGCAGGAGTATGGCAGTGATGGTGCTCCTCTACTTGGCCCTGGTGAGAGAACAACTTGAGTAATGGGTTCAGTTCTAGGCATCACAGGTGATGGAAGCTATCCAGAGAAGAATAACAAGGCTGGGGAGGGATTTGGAGGGCATCATACGAGGAGTGGCTGAGGAAGCTGGAGTTGGTTAGTATGGAGAAGAGAAGGCTAAGGGGAGCTCCTGCTGCTCTCCACAGCTACCTGGAAGGAGGTTGGAGTGAGGCTGCTGTTAGTCTCTTCTCCCAAATAACCAGTGACAAGAGGAGAGGAAATGGGTTGGAGTTCTGCCAGGAGAGGTTTAGATTGGGCAGTAACAAAAACTTCCTTACTGAGAGATTGGTGAGGGCTTGGAACAGGCTGCCCAGGGAGGTGGTGGAGTTGCCGTTCCTGGAGCTGTTGAAGAAGCTGCAGATGTGGTGCTTCAGGACATGGTTTAGTGGTCATGGTAGTTGGACTTGAATATCTTAAAGGTCTTCTCCAGCCTTAGTGATTCTGTGGTTTAGTCCCACCACACATCTGCAGGGATGCTAACTCACAAAGTCGCTCTCTTTGTAGAGAAGCTTCAGTGTGTCTTACATTTTATTACTTTTCCTTTGGCTTTAGACTGAGTAGGATTTTTAGTATGTAATTGGGGTAGGAAAGAGATGATTCTTGACTCTACTTAATATATGTTTGTTGTGGTGGTTTTTTTTTTTCCTTGAATAAACCCTTTAGCAGGTAGCATACAAAACTACTAAAACCCATATGGTAAAGGTTTGACTAGTTGAGCTCATGGAAATCAATAGAAACAGCATTGAATGTAGTAATCTCTGCATCTGGGCTTATTCAAGAATGACTATTGCTCCATAATGGTATAATAATGTCTAAAAAAATTATAGTGCAGGTTTAGAAGTGTGTAATTTTCATGATTCTTTTATGCTCTTGACTAGAACCTGCCACTGCTCAACAGTAGATCAACATTAAGAGCTAACAAAGGTTTGGAAAAGCCAAATATTTGGAGTCACAGGCAACTTTTATCAGACACTGATCAACACTTTGGCACTTTTATTAGCATTAAGATATTAAGATGGGGTAAATAGTTTAACCCATAGATGAGTAACAGCTGTAAAATATCTGACATGACTGAGCAAAGGCTTTACACATGGGGCGCGACATGAAAAGGTAAAATATTCTTTCCTTTTTGTAGAAGGAATTACCTGATTTCTTTTCAGAAGCAGCTCTAGAATGTTATGAAGAGAAAAATATAATATCATATCAATAATATAAAATGTACATAGAAATGTAGAGGACCATGGGTTTTTTTGGTATGTAATTCTATATTTACTAGGCATTAATATTTCCATAATACTATTTTATATTTACATTTTGAACACAGAATCACAGAACAGAATCTTATTTCTTGGGATTAATCTTCTGCAAGCGTGTTCATAGGTGCCACAAATTCTAACACTCAAATTCCTAGAGTATGATATTTTGCAAGCAATTAAGCACAGTCACTATTTCCTTCTGTTGCCCCAGAGGGAAATTCATAGGTTCAGAGATACCAGGTTGGAAGGAACCTTGAGGATCATTTAGTCCAACTTTTCAGGGGAGGAATATGGCTTGAATGAGATGGCCCAGAACTTGAAATTCTGATTGATGAGCAAGAGACATATCTGATCATATGAGAAGCTCTTTCCTTTCTTATTTCCTCATTTTAAGTTTTTGTCTACATTAAAAAAAAAAAAAAAAAAAAAAGGAGGAAAAAAAGAGTTGTGACACAGATCCAGAAGTTCTACAGAACATGTGAGCAGTCTGTTGTGCCAAGGAGACTGGGCCAAACCTGGTCTTGCTGTAATTCCAAGGAAGTCACTGGAGCTATTAATGGGCATGGATCATAGAATCATAGAATCAATCAGGTTGGAAGAGACCTCCAACATCATGCAGTCCAACCTAGCACCCAGCCCTATCCAGTCATCTAGACCATGGCACTAAGTGCCTCATCCAGTCTTTTCTTGAGCACCCCCAGGGATGGGAATGTTGTCTTTTGTCACTTTTGATTTTGTATGCTCTGAGAAGTAGATTGCATGAAGTTTTGAGGTTTCTCTGGCTGGGTGAAAAGTAATGTGGTGCATTATCCCCCTCCTCTGATTACTGTGCTAAATGTAACGTACCTCTCAGTGAGGAAGATATTAGACTTAATAATATAACGTCTCCAGTAGCAGAATCTGTGGAAAAAGTAGTGAGAGACCATTTTCGATGTATAAATCAGTATATATGTATCAGGGGTGCTGATGGATGAGAAGCTGCACATGAGCAGACAGTGTGAGCCAATGGCAGCCTGACCTGCATCCAAAGATGCATTGCCAGCAGATAGAGAAAGGGGTATTCTGTACTCTGCCACTGTGCTCTGCTGAGACCTCATCTGCAGTGCTGAGTCCAGGTCAGGTGCCCTCAATACAAGGAAGGATGTGGACCTGATGGAGCAAGTCCAGAGGAGTCCACAAAAATGATCAGAGGGTTGGAGCACCTCTGCTATGAAGACAGGGTGAGGGAGCTAGGGGTGCTCAGTCTGCAGAAGAGAAGGCTCTAGGTAGACCTAATAGCAGATTTTCAGGACCTGAAGAAGCCACCAGAAGGCTGCAGAGAGACTGTTTGCAAAGGGCTGCAGTGATAGGATGAGGAACAACGGCTCCAAACCAAAGAGGAGCAGATTTAGATTAGATGTTAAGAACAAGTTCTGCACCATGAGGGTGGTGGAACAGTGGAATAAGTTGCACAGGTGAGGTAGTTGAGGCCCTATCCTTGGAGATATTCAAGGTGAGGCTCAACAGGGCTCTGGGCAACCTGATGTAGTGGAGGATGTCCCTGCTGACTGCAGAGGGGTGTAATGAAGGTGAAATTAATTATTATGAGATGATATTGTCCCAAACGGATATTGTTTATTAATTTTGATATACAGAACTCTCGCCACCCTCAACCATTAATTTTAATAATAATCAGTTCTCCTCATGGTGATGGAAACATACAGAGGAATAACTAGATCTAGCAATAACTTGCAAAAATATCTAAACATTAATTGAACTGGAAGGGTAAGTTCTTGTGGCCAAATGCCTCTTGCGGTCAATATACCGCTTGTCCACTAAATGGACTCAGGGAGCTCCTTTCTGCTTATGGCAAAAGGCAATGGTAAATTACAAGAGGCTCTAAGTATTTACTTACAAAATATTGTCTCCCGACTCACAGGGCTAACTACAGCTTCGGACAGCACCCAAGCCCGTTCAAGGAATTATGTTACTTGTCAGCTGCTGAGCTTTTGACTCTTCCCAGGCTTCACGGAGTGCTGGGAAAGGAGGCAGACAATCTCTGACCTTTTATCTTGGCTCCTCTGGAAGATCCGTGAATCTCCAGGACTTCCCGTCTTGGCAGGAGACTTTCAGGTGTAGGCAGGATGCCTTGTGATGTGCAATCTTAGCACGATGTCGTGCTGGCTGTGCAGGCCCATCACATGGAGGCATTTAGAGTCTGTTCCTGGCAAACTCGAGGCAGGCAGTTTCCAGGCAGTCCAGGATGCACAGAGGCAGTAAGCAATGGCTGCAGGCAGCAGCAGGAGTGCAAACACAAATACAACAGCAGAGCACACATTGTGTTTACCTGCTTATCTACTTCTGTCAATACAGCCTGAGATTAATAGGCCTTTGGACACAGAATAGCCAAACAGAACGGCAGTTGTCCCAGCTTGACCATATTAGGTGAAGCCATAGGCTTGCTTTACCCAAATTTAGGAAAAGCATAGGCCTTGCACAAGGCAGGCACAAGCTAAATGTACCTTGTTTACCACAGGAGCAAAACAAGTCTGGGCAAGCCAGAGTCCTTAGACTCAGTGGCTCCAGGTTCTTTGTTCTCTTTCCTGCAGTTGGTTCTCACCAAAACAGAAGGAAGGAGAGCAGGAAAACATGTCTGGGTAAGCCAGGACATGGATAAGCCTATTTCTGGCCTGTCAGGCCTACCATAACAAGGGGGTTACACTGGATGACCTTTGGAGATCCCTTCCAACCCAGACCATAAAATATATAAAATTGACCAGTGGCTAGGAACAGGTAGTAGCTATGTAATAAATTTCCTGGCTGGAAAATGAACTTAGCCATAATGCCCAGCTCTCCAGTTCAATGAGGTTTTAAAATGGCTAATCTTTAAAAGAGGAAGTTCATTCCTTTGGTAAAATCCCTCATATATTCAGTAATTCAGCTTTTTCAAAGGCAGCTTTTGAAGTTGTAAAAAGCAGCTGCTAATTATGCATCTGTACCTTTTACACTTCTTGGCCTGGGTTGCAGATCTGTGTTTTAATGCCTCTTAGCTGACATCTTTTCTAAATTTGAGAATTCTCTCGCCTTTCTTTTGTTGAATTGCATGCTGCTGTGGAAATGAAGCTGCATAAACAGCAGTGTTGGGGGCAGGGGAGGTGTCTTTCTGTATAAAAGTAATATTCTTCTTTGCTTTCTTTTGCTGAATATTCTTAGCTGATTTCAGGAAGCAGATACTGAGCCTTGGGAACATGTTTTTTCCAACAGCAACATCTGGAAGTGTAGTTGTCTCCACTAGTGGTGAAACTGGTGGCTATGCTAAAGCCTTCAGGACTAACATGCTGGGTCAGGCTGCTTAGGGAATTTCTTGAAGTCTTTCTCAGGAATATTTCTTCTGGTTACTGCTGACTTAAAGGAATATGTTTCTACCCTCCAACCCCCATTAAATGGCAAATAATTTTCTCAGTAAAAGAAAGATATTCCCAGGGATCAGGATGAGTTTTTTCTTTGCTTTATTTAAAAATCTCCCATAAATAAAATTACTTGAAGTCTGATGGGTTGGTTCTGAGGGCCATTTACCATCTCATTCCAATCAGGCTCTGCATTCCTTGAAATTGTGATGGTCACAAGGACACAAGTTGCATTGCTGGTAAAAACAGTGAAAGAAGGAAGCTTGTTATCATGGAGAATAAGTGACTGATAAATGTTTGACCTCTTTAAAAAGATCTTTGTATTTGTAGTCTATAACCACAGAATTAACATCCTGTGATAGCCTTTGGTTGGCAAATTTTCAGCAGCACTTTTTATAGTTTTCCTTAAATATGATTTTAGTGCTAGGAAAAGGTCCACAAAGGACAGATGCAGGACAAAAAGTGGTGCACTTTATACTTACATCACTTATGGTCTAGTTGACTGGATAGGGCTGGGTGATAGGTTGGACTGGATGATCTTGGAGGTCTCTTCCAACCTGGTTGATTCTATTCTATTCTGTTATATCTGTTTCTACCTACTGATTTCATTTTAGCTCCTTGAAAGACTTGAAAAGGTTGTGTTGAGCCCACTCCTCATACGACTGCACTGTCTTCACAGTAAAAATGTTGGGGAGAATTTAAACCATTCTCTAGAAGAAAAAAAACCCACAAAATCTTTCCTGATTTTTGTTTCTTTACACGTTTTTACGCTTTAGTATAGCAAATTACTTCTCAGAAAGTTAATAACAAGGTGCTGAAGTTTCAGTGTCTAAGCCCTTTGCTTTTGTAGTCTTCATTCTGTCTCATTGCTATTCTTATTCTAATTTTTCTTCATATTATTAAAGTTACTGTTTGCTCTAAAAGTCAACAGCCAGGGTTACAAATGTAAAACAACTCTATTGCCCATTCCTTATCTACACACAGGACTCGAGACATTCTGAATGAGACTGGTGAGCAAAACTTGTTTTGTCCTGTGTCTGGGTTGGGCCAGTCCCCAGCATAAATCCAGGCTGGGTGCAGAGCGGGTTGAGAGCTTCTCTGAAAAAAGAGACTTGGGGGTGTTGGTTGCTGAGAAGCTCCCCAAGAGCCAGCAGTGTTCTCATGCAGCCCAGCAGGCAGCTGTGTACTGGGCTCCAGCCAGAGAAGTATGGGCAGTAGGGCAAGAGACGGGATTCTGGCCCTTGGTTCTGCTCTACTTAGACCTCACCTCCAATCCTGACTCCAGTGCTGGTGTCTCCAGCAGAAGAAGGACACAGAGCTGCAGGAGTGAGTCCAGAGGAGGCCACAAGGGTGATCCAAGGGCTGAAACACCTCTGCTATGAGGACAGGCTGAGGAAGCTGGGGGTGTTCAGCCAAGAGAAGAGGAGCCTCTGGGGGAACCTCAGAGCTGTATTACAATACCTGAAAGGATCCATCAGGAAGGCTGCAGAGGGACTTTTCATCAGAGTGTCTGGAAACAGGACAAGGAGGAATGGTTTGAAGTTGAGAGAGAGTAGGGTTGGACTGGAGCTGAGGAAGAAGTTCTTCAGAAGGAGGGTGGTGAGACTCTGGAACAGGCTGCCCAGGAAGACTGTGAATACCTCCTGCCTGGGGGTGTTGAAGGCCAGGCTGGATGAGGCTTTGAGCAGCTGAGCCTAGTTGAGAGGTGTCCCTGCTTGTGAGGGGAAGGTTGGAGGAGACGATCCTTGGGGTGCCCTCCAACCTAAATTTTATGATTCTATGATTTTCAGAATTCTTATATTGCCACAACAGAAGCTGAAGTAATGTATCTTACAGAAACTGAGTTTATACCAATACAGTTATGGTCAACTTGAAGACCTGCCAGTTTTAATTTCTTAATGAAATAAACGTCTGTTAGAGAGCTTTCATTTGCTATGCTTAACATATAAACCTTTCCCACTAGCTTCAAAGTTTTATTTGATTCAGCTGATTTTGTTCCTGTGTAGAGCAGAGCTTCACCATTCCACACCCTCAGGAAGTTGCAAGTTTCATTTGCACTAAGACATGCAATGTGAAAAATGAACCCAGGTTAACTGCAGTGAAACAGCCATGCAGACATCTATGAGGGGTGGGTTGTCATGTGGAAATAATCTGTAAGTGGCTTTTTGGAGCAGTTGTATCCTGTTGCCAAGTTTCTGTATGACTCCATGATATTAATATTGTTTGATTTATTGCTGCATAATGGAGAAAAACTGCCAACCCTGCTATGAGCCTGCAGTTCAAAAAATAATCTCTTATCACCGATGATAATTTTACTTTCCACTGGTAACACCTTCTAGGAAGTTAAGTGACCATTCCTTTAATATTATTACCATTGACATCTGTCCTTTAAGACTCATTTGGAAATGAAGGCTCTACACTATAGTTGACCTCAGCAACTTAATAACACTTTTCTGTATGTTTAACTGTTGTCAGGTCACAGGATCACAGGATGCTAGGAGTTGGAAGAGACCTTTGGAGATCTTTTGAGTGCAACTCCCCTGCCAGAGCAGGAACATAATCTAGCACAGGTCACACAGGAACATGTCCAGACAGGGCTGGAAAGGATCCAGAGAAGGAGACTCCACAGCCTCTCTGAGGAGCCTCTTCCAGAGCAATGGGACTCATCCAGTAAAGAAGTTCTTCCTCATGTTGAGGTGGAACTTCCTGTGCTGCAGTTTCCATCCATTGCCCCTTGTGCTATCTCAGGGCACAGGTGAGCGGAGCCTGTCCCTGTTGCTTCTTTCCTGACCCCCTGACCCTCCACTATAAAATATATAGTGATATAGACATCACTATTACTTTCTTTTCACAGTCAGTGATCTATTTTTTCTCATTAAAATATTCCAATTAGCCTCAAACCAGCACAAGCCCTCAGATGTTTTTAAACATTGATCAGATCCCCTCGCAGCCTTCTCCTCTCCAGACTCTCAGCCTCAGGGCTCTCAGCCTTCCCTTATCAGGCAGTGGTCCAGTCCCTTCAGCATCCTTGTAGCCCTCCCTTGGACTCTCTCCAGTATATCCCTCTCCCTCCTGAGTGGGGGATCCCAGAGCTAGATGCAATATTCCAGGTGAGGTCTCACCAGGGCAGTGAAAGGTTGGAGGAGAACCTCCCTTGATCTGCTTAATGCCCTCCAGGGCCTCACTGGCCTTCTTGGCCAGCAGAGCACGTTGCTGTTCTGTGCAGAATTTACTGTCCACCAGCACTGCCAGGTCCTTCTCCACAGTGCTGCTCTCCAGCAGATCACCTTCCAGTCTGTACTGGTGCAGTTGATTGTTCCTTCTCAGGTGCAGGACTCTGCACTTACTCTTGTTGAACCTCATTAGGTTCCTGAGCTCTCAGTCTGTCCAAGTCTTGCTGAATGGCTGCACAGCCTTCAGGTGTGTCAGACGAGCTTCCCAGTTTGGTATCATCAGCAAACTTGCTGAGAAGAAAGTGTCCTGTCATCAGTGTCATTGATAAAGATGTTGAACATCTGTAAGAGCAGTAGAATAATTTCTATGTTTTTCAAACATACATCTGGACATGTATGTCCTTTGTGTGTGTGCTAGTTTGAGGCTCAAACTAGCACAGTGTGTTAAATCAGTGGTAAATCTCCTCTAGACATTTACAGGGTTGCTATCTGTGAGCTGCTAGCCATACTCTTACAATAAATTCTTGTGAACAAGGAGCTTCAGGTCATGACTCAATTAAGGGGCACTTTTGAGCTGCAGAGATGTTACTTACGTTCTGTGAATGCAAGAAAGTTTGGAAGTTATGAAGTGCATTTTTTGTGTATTTCCATAAAGTCTAATAGAACATGGAGCAAAACTAGAAGTGGGTAAATTCAGATTGGATGTTAGGAAGAAGCTCTTCACTGTGAGAGTGGTGAAACACTGGAGCAGGTTGCCCAGGGAGGTGATGGAAGCCTTAACTCTGAAGGTTGTTAAGGCCAGGCTGGATGTGGCTCTGGGCAACCCGATCTAGTGTGAGGTGACCCTGCCCAGGGCAGGGTGGGGGAACTGAGTGATCCTTGAGGTGTCTTCCAGCCCTGATAATTCTATGATTCTACAACATGAGAGCTATATGAGAATATAATAGTATTTGTGATTGCAACATTTTTGGTTAAAGCTATATTTATCTACTGATAGCATCTAGAGAAGTGCTAGAGTTCTCTCTGCAAAGGGATTACTAGAAGGCTCATGAACAATTTTAGTGAATAGAGAAGTCAGAAGGAGCATCTGTACCTACAAGAGGCTGCAGAAAAGAATTTCTCTGTGTGATTCTGTGTACTACAGAAGGGCTATCTACATCAAGTTATACCTTATCATTGAGTTCAATTATTCTGAAGCTTATTGTTTCATATTTTCCTTGAGGAAACTGGAAAGCCCTCCCTTTTCTGTCTTCTTTCCTGGCTTTGCTGTATTATTTGTGGAAAGTGTTGTTCTTAAGTGTTGTTCATATTAATCCAGCTGTATTATTTGTGGAAAGTGTTGTTCTTAAGTAATAATTTACACTTGGGATGACATCAAGTCTAAATCTTACTGGAAAATGTTTGCATTAAATAAAGGGAAAGGATAATCATCATCATCACCGTAACTATAAAAAATCCCCACTCAAGAGAAAAACTGCTAAGAGTATTAGTTAAAAAAAAACCAGAAGAAGAGAGCTGAGTGAAACGCTTAACAACTCCTGTATCAAGTATTTTATGTATTAGGCATCTCATTTAAAATATATGAAGGAGGTTAGCACCATTTCAATTTGCTCAGTGTTACTGGATATTAGGAAGGACAGAAAGAGAACTCATAAAGTTATTTCCATTAATAAGCTTTCCTTCCTGTATCCTTCACCTTTCTGTTATCCTTCAGCAGAACATCCAATTCGTGTTAAAAATAAACCCACCAAAACAAACACACCAAAACAGAAAATAGACAAACAGGACTCAGAAGCTACACAACACAGATGCTTCAGCAGCCGTCAGAAGCAGGGCAGTTTTAACTTCATTAAATTGCTGTCGTATGGTGTCTGCTGACATGCATCAGACTTTGGAGAGTCTTACTCATCAGGTATTCTCTAAGACTGTTAACAAGAACAGCGACTCTCATCAGGGGTCCCCAAAAAGCAGCTAATTAGGGGACAAAGGTTGCTCAGATTGTGACAATTACACCTGTAGGTCCCTGTAGCAACAACCCAAATCTGGAACAAATGTATGTTTGGTTGCTTAGTGCAAGAAATAAAGAGCTGGTCCATTAAAAAAAATGAGAGGCAGAAACTGTCAACCATTTGAAAAGCTTTACGAAAATGATCATCCAATTAGTGGCTATGATCAAATCAGGCATGAACTCTCTCTGGATGGCTCCATAATTTTCCTTCTTGCATGGTGTAATTTCATATAGCTCAAATGAACTCGTGAGAGGTAATTCAGTTCCAAACAGTTTTCTCATCACTGCTAATTATACTAATACATTGAAATGCCTCCTACAAAATGCATGAGCCCTTTAAGCCACCTCATTAATGTGATATAATTTTTGCCAGAATATATATCAAACCTATTATCACCACAGGTTTTCTTTAGCTTTTTAATTTTTTTTTTCCTAAATGTCTATCAAAAAAAAAAAAAAAAAAAAAAGGAAGAAAAAAAAAAAAAACAAGTTAAAAAAAAAAAGAAGAAGAAAAAAAAGAAGTAGATTTCTTTGGTCTATTCTCCACATAATTAACCGTTTCTTTGAACTGTGCTTGTCTATTGTGGGATTTTCTTTAAAGAGTCCTGGCAAAATATACTATGATAGGGGTATTCCTCATACCTACAGGTTCTTTTTCCTGGGTGCTTGATTCCTTAAATCTCTCTCTTCACAACCCCCCCCCCCTCACCCCAGTTGTAGCTGATTCTTTAAAGGGCAAATGATGCATGCAATAATGTGCAAAAATGAGTTATACAAACTGAAAGCAGGGGTGTAAAAAGAAGCATCATCTGAGACTAAAATAAAGACAGATTTTATGGTATTTATGTCAGTTAATTTAACTGCTGGTAGGGGCTTTTGTTGAAACATGAGTTAGTTCCAGTGTTTAACCTTGCAGCATTAATTTATGCTTTATGGCATGAGTACTTCATCACTCCCTCCTTGGGAAGACAGTTATCTCATTAGCCAGAATTTAATGAAATGCAAGGATACACTTCTTAATTTCAAAGATTACTATAACACAAATCAGGTGTAAATCTCAGGCTGACTGTCCCTTCCCTTTACCCATTTAAAAAAAATAGATTCATTTTGCAATCACAGAACAGAAATTCATCTGCTGGGATAAATTCCACTGCTACTGTTCTAGAGGCATTTCTCATCTGTGAAAAGCTTAACTTTTCTTGCAGTAATACTGGTGACCTTTAAGGTTTGTACAAAGTTTAAGGTTTATAACCCACTGTAGCTGCTATGAACAATTAAAAATGTATGCTGTTAACTTCACAGGGGGAAAAAAATTGGTCACAAGTTGCTACTGGGGAGATTTGGACTGGATGCATGAGATTACTTCACCATTTAAACTATTAGACACTGGAATAAACTCCCAAGGGAGGTGGTAGATTTCCCTACATTAGGCAGCTTCAAGTCCCAACTTGACAGGGTGCTGGGGCAGCTTATTTACACTGTATTTTTACTCTGAAAGGTTGGACTGGATGGTCTCTGAGGTTGCTTCCAACCTGGGATTCTATGAATCAGGAAAAGTGTGGACAGCAGGTCTAGGGAGTTTCTTGTCCCCTGCTGCTCTGCTCTGGTGAAACAACACTTGGAACACTGTGTCCAGTTTTGGGCTCCCCAGTTCAGGAGTGACAGAGACCTGCTGAAGAGAGTCCAGTGGAGAGCCACAAGGATGACTGGGGGACTTGAACATCTCCCTTACATAGAGAGACCAGGAAACCTGGAGCTGTTTTGTCTGGAGAAGTCTGAGAGATCTGATCAATGTGTACAAATATCTGAGGGGTGGGTGTCAAGTGTCTGGGGCCAATCTCTTTTTGGTGGTCAGCAGAATAAGACAAGGAGCAACAGCTACAAACTGAAACAGAGAAGGTTTCACTTCAACGTGACAAGAAACTTCTTTGTTGTGAGGGTGCCAGAGCCCTGGAGCAGGCTGCCCAGATTGGTTGTGGAGTCTCCTTCCATGGAGATTTCAAACCCACCTGAAAGCATTCTTGTACAAACTACCCTAGGGGATCCTGCCTTGGCAGGGATGTTGGACTCGATGGTCTCTGGAGGTCCTTTCCAACCTCTTATGTCCTGTGATTTTGTGAATCTATGAAAAACCATGAGGCAGAACCTGCCCTCAATTTCACTGTACCTAGATCCATAATGACATGAGTGTGCACACTCTACCCTTGGCAAGACTAATATGACTGACAAGAATAGCGTAGCTTTTTTCACCCTGGTACCTGCCACCACATCCAGAATCCCAGCAAATACAGAACACTGCACTGCCTTTAAAACACAGCTTCACCACGTTTTCCACACACCTTTCTTTTATTACTTAACCATTGCCATAAATTAGCTTAGTTTCCTATTGAAATCTACAAAATTAGCTTAGTTTCCTATTGAAATCTACATTCCACAGCTCTCTGTTCTTTTCACCCTGGTACCTGCCACCACATCCAGAATCCCAGTAAATACAGAGCACTACACTGTCTTTGAAACACAGCTTCACCATGTTTTCCACACACCTTACTTTCATTACTTGCCATAAATTAGCTTAGTCTTCTTTTGAAATCTCCACCCTGCAGTTCTCTGCATGGAGGTTTACTTCACTGAACAATATCAGAATATAGAGAATTCATTATGCAAAATGTTTGGGTTTGGTTTGATTTTTTTTTCCCCCACTGCTACGCTCTGCTTCCTAATAGCAATTCTTTGTTTCAAGCAAATTTATTAAAGGCTCTTATATAATGTCAATGCTTATAATATTTTGTGGAGTAATATTTATTTACCCAATGCATCAGTGTAAAGACATACACACAGTTTTCCCTAATGTTAGTGAATAGAAACAGAAGCACTTCATATTTATAGTAGTAACAGACAATTCCCCACGTTTTGAGGCCACAAAGGCCCATTTGTGACTAGCTGGATACCTCACACAGAATGTGAACAAGGTAATATGAAGAAATCCAGGGCAAGGCTTGTGTGCTGTTTTAAGGCTGGGTTTTCTGTGTCCTGATAGCAGGAGGGAACACCCCTGCGTAAGACGCTTCACGTGAACTAGTTAATTTTGATACTAGATATCAGCAAATATCAATTCCAGTTTAAAGCCTAGAGCAGTCTGAGAGGTGCTCATTTTTCCAGAAGAGCAGGAAAGGACTCTCTTCTTCCAAACCAGAGTGTAGCCTTCGCTTTACACAGCTGTAACACCTGTATCTGTTTTCCAAAGGCGAGGAAAAGTTTGGTGTGCCCAGGTCACATCCCTTTGCTGTTAGACAGACTTTGAAACCGGACAATGCAGACAGTTTAGCTGCCAACTTCAGGAAGTGCCAGGACAAGCATAAAGTGAGTCAAGACAAATACTCCAAGAAGAAGAGTTTACATTGCCTCATAGTATGTGGAGCTAGACACTTGCTCATGAGACTTTGGTATGGAAATCCACACTCTTAGGCCAGCTTTGCACAGCAATCTGCATGAAACAAATTCCCTGACGTTGATCCAAGATGGTTAAAGAGGACATTCGTGCAGAGTCTAGGGTTTCCCATCTGTTTTAAATACCTTCAGAATCTTGTCAGAATAGATCATTTCTTTTTCCCTCACTGGATCTAGGCCTGTCAGAGTGAAGTCCATGTATTGTGGCAGGGGCTGTCATGTCATTTATTATGTTTGTTTAGCACACTGCAGTATAACCTGACTCTGCCAGTTAGTTGCTACTACATGAAATTGTAATAATAATAAGGCACTGTGGAGAAGAGACATACTGAACAAGAGTGCTGAAACACAGCCCTTTTCATTTGAAATTCACTGGGCAAAGTCCAATAGAGCTATAGAGCAGACAGGACCACCTCAGCTGTCAAGATTTGACTGTCTACAATACACTGCATTTCTCATTGCCACCTAAAAAAACCCCACCCAAACAAGGGTCTGCTACACCAGTCCTCTGAGATTCATACCAGTTTCAGAAGGGTCTGACTTGTTCACACTAGATGGAAAACCCAATTCAAACATTATTGCTTCATACTATATTTAATATATTGTGTGTCTACATATGTGTCGCTTGGTGCCAAAGGATGAACTGTTCCCTGGAGATTCCTGATTTCAAGAACACCCTTTGCTACACTCAGTTTCCCTTCAGACCACAGGTTAAATTACTTGTAAGCAATCTCAGACTAAGAACAATACCTGGAGGAAGATTTGCCACACTACTAAGAGGGGTCCACTGCCATGCAGAGGGACCCCAGTGAGCTGGAGGAGTAGGCTGGCAGGAATCTTAAGCACTTCAATCAAGGGAATTGCAAATTATTGCACCTAGGGAGGAATAATTCCATACACTGGCTCATGATAGGAGCTGAGCAGTTTAAAAACAGCTTTGCAGGAAAGAACGCAAGGACCTTGGTGGACAACAACTTGGACGTGAACCAATAACAAGCACTTGTAGCAAAAAAAGGTCAGCAATGACCTGAGCTGTGTTAGGAGAAGTGTAGCCAGCTGGTCTGCTGAACACTGACGAGGGCGCATCAGGAGTTCTGTGTCCAGTTCTGGGCTCCCTCAAAACAAGAGAGATGTGGATGTACTACAGGGAGTCCAGCAAAGGG
>WAAF01020894.1:0-16826 GCA_013400475.1 Tricholaema leucomelas | reverse complement strand
TGAACCTCCTGAGCTTGGCTTGTGCCCACCTCTGCAGCCTGTCCAGGTCCCTCTGGATGGATCCCTGCCCTCCAGCCTGTCTGCTGCACCACACAGCTTGGTGTGCTCAGCAAACTTGCTTTCCAGGGCAAAGACGGATGCAAACCAGCAATAATTACATCAAGACCAAGACAGAGACACACAAAGACAGGAGTAAATAATAACAGAGAAAGAAAAGGTAGCATTTACTCTCCTAGGAGAAACAAAGATCACCCTACCTTAAATAATTCAAACTCCTTCTTTGGCATCAACAGCTATCAATCCACAAAGGATATTTGCAATTGAAATAAAGACATAGACATCCATTAGGGTCAACATTAGCACCTCTGAGCAAACAAGCAGGAAATAAAACCCACCCAACAACCCCGAAGGGTTTTTTGTCCTGACTCTAGCAACTTCACTCTGCTGTTAGACCTTACCCAAATGCAGAAATGAGCCTCAGGCTGCAGGATTTTGGACAAGTTGGTGGAACAAGAAGGTATTTTAGCCTTGCTGTGGATCTCTTGCTCCTACACACACACACACACATGCACTGCAGAAGGATGTTCTGCTCCCAAGAGCAAGCATTACCTGGATGGTGCGGGTGTATGCAGGCTCTGGCCATCCTAGACCACCTTCTTGACTCCTCAGAGGGTCCAAAATGTTGTTTGGCACAAAGCCTGTGCTGCCACTTCTATTCTGAACTTTCCACCACTGCTTCCTGTCATCCAGAATCTGAAATAATTTGGTTAGTGACATATTAATTAACTGCACATTTTTAACCTGCTTTTGCCAGTACCTCACCTCTGCATCATTTCAAACCAAAGCTTTGCCAGGTTCTGAGAGTGCCAAAGGGGCTGAGACAAATGTCCCTGAGGGAGGTTCTGAGAGTGCCAAAGAGGTGACACAAATGTGCTTAAGGAAGGCCTTTAAGTTCCTTTGATTATCATTCAGTTCACTTGGTCAGACTGCAGGGTTGGGGCCTTTTGAGCTGGATTTGAAGCTCAGACCTAAACCAAATAATTAGGAGCAGAGAAACCTCGAAGTGGAAGAGTTCTGCAGTGTCTGAGTGGAGAGGTGAACACTCCAGGGAGAGGCCATCAAAGGGCAACAATGGATAAGTTAATACCCTTTCAGTGGAGCAGCTTCGTGCCTGGAAGCACAGCTTGTACCTGCCCTTGCTGCTTCTGCTGCACCCTCTCCTATCTTCCCCTGCTGCTGTTTTGGCTGACCCCATCCTCATCTTCTCTAAGGTTACTGTATTCTGTAACAGTTTATTCTCTCCACACTGTTCAAGTGTAAAAATCCAGTTTCATTTTTCTGGCTTTCCAAATTCTGAGTTGCAGTGGATTTGCTCTCTCTGGGGCAGGTTTATAATCAGTTACTGGAGGAGGCATCCACTCTAACCCATCACAACGTTTCCAAACGTGGCTCTCAGGGAAGGCTATGGAAGAAAAGTGTGTAATCAACCTCTGTAAACTCAGATGTGTAGAGAAGACAGAGGGATGAAAACCTCATACTTGTGCAGAGAGGATGGCAGCTCTACAAGCACCAAAGGAGTCACCAACCATCATTCTAGGAGAGCACAGATTTGGAGACAGTGCACTTCTGAGGAAGCAGGGAACTGGAGCAGGCTGCTCAGGAGAATCACAGAACCTTAGAGGTGGGAAGGGACCTCCAGAGATCATCCAGTCCAACCCCTCTGCCAAAGCAGGATCCCCTAGGGTGGTCTGCACAGGAATGCATCCAGATGGGTTTGAAAGTCTCCAGAGGAGGAGACTCCACAACCTCTCTGAGCAGCCTGCTCCAGGGCTCTGTCACCCTCACTGCAAAGAAGTTTCTCCTCCTGTTGAGCTGAAACCTTCTGTGTTCCCGAAATCTGCCTACCTGTTGTGCCACCTCACACATCTCTGCTGCTCCTTCCCTTCCAAGCTTTCAGGACACCATTTCCTTCAGAAGAGCAAAGTCCTTCACTACAGCCCCTGTGCACACAGAGTGTGTGCCAGAGACACTTACTTAAATACTACTAAACAAGGCTTATAAAGGCAACTCCAGAGAAGACAGGAGAGACACAAAATACTTCTATTCCAGCACAGAAATTGCTTATCTGGGCCACAATGCAGAATAAGTGACTTGAACTGTCTATATTGAGGGAGTTAAACCAAAGTGGTCATTAAAGACAGCCACACTGCCCCCAGGGAAGGTATCCTCAGCTTTGAGCAGTAGCAGAAAGTTGTGGTTTCTCTTTGCAAGAGTTACCTCCACGATCTCTTCTTTCATGACAGAAAGTTCACTGTTGTTCCTTGCCATAAATTCGTACTTGCATTTGGCATACTTCTTGCTCTGTGCTTTGCTGTGTGCCTCGTAGTTCCTGCAAAGCAAAGGCCAGCCTGGTGTTCAGTGGGCAAATGAAAGACAGCCCCAAAATGCCTTCTCCCAACAGCCTGCAATACCTTGAAGCCAAAAAAAACCCACCCCACCACAACCTGATGCTGGTGGAGTTCCTAACACACAGATTTAAGTGCCAAAAGAAACAAAAAGAGGTGCTTGACCTCAAGAGCTTGCAGTCTTTATTGGCTCACTGCTTGCAAGAGGGGTGCTGGGTTGAGCCTAGCTGGGATGTTTTGGTGAGAAGGATTAGATGCCAGGCTGTGAAAAGGAAATAAAGGTGATGGCTGCTGCACTCAGAGGCTTGCTGAGATGGATAAGAACAAGAACACATAGATAAGGGAGCTGCTCTCTGGCTCTGGCTACCTGCACTTCTCTCCCTAACCTGCTGTCTGTGTAACTAATCCTTCTGCTTCCTAATCCCCCTGGCCCATCTCCAAACTCACCTTGCATGTAAGGCAAAGCCTGGGATAAGGTAGAGTGAGGTGGAAAGGAGGTGGAAGGGTGGTTGGGAGCCCCTTCTGGGGACTCTGGTTTCTGGCAGGGCTGTTGTGTTTCTCTGTTACCTTTAACTTGTATATTGCTGTCTATAGCTGTGTGTATTGTAGCTCTCTGCTTGTATCTTGTGCTGAGCTGTGAATATAAAGCTTCATTCCTTAACTTCCAGCTGGCTGACTCTGGTCTGGGTGATCTTCTTAAGTGTGGAGGGGGGCAGGTAACACCCAAACCATCACAAGAGGTCTGACAACAGCTTAGCTTAGCAGGTGCCATTGCTTTAAAGCAAGCATGCAGACTAGATTTAGTCTGGTAGCTTAAACAATCATCTGCTGCATAAACAAACTGCTATACTTAGTATATCCCTGAGATCTTCTGCTTTGTATGAAGCTCTTGTTTCAAAAGCAGAAGAGATTTGACACATTTTATTTCTTTTTCCAGATGTTCCCCCCCCACCTCTCTCCACCCACTGGAATGAACCTCTAAAGCAATGCTCACCCAGATGATTTTTCTTAATTGACTGCAAAATCTCAACTCTTACCAACCTCAAGCCTACTCTATCAAGTAAAATATTACAACCAGCTTCTTGGCAGCTACAGACAAGGTTCATTCACCAGCTTTAACTTTGTGCCTTTCTTTTTTCCCCATCATGAAAGGCCTTTGGGCAAGAAGCTATTGGCTCTTTGAGGATGTGACTCTTCACGTTGAGAAGCAACCCCCCCACCCCTCCCCAGCACCCTCAAAACAGGTCCAAAAGAAACAGGAACTTGATTCACTTACTGCAAATTACACCCAACAACCAAAATCCACACCAGGTAGTAAAGTTTGAATCAGAACACAATTCAAATAGGGAATGGAACCACGAAGCAAGCAATGGTTTGGAATGTTGGATATGACCTCGCGGCACAGGGATACGAATGAAGATGGTTGCTGGTGTGGCTGCTGTGTAACCCTGGTCCCAGGTGTGCCTGAGCAATCCAGCAGTTACCTGGAGCTACTGCATGGCTGTGGAGAACTGTCTCACTTGAGGTGAAGAGCAGAAGAAAGGCAGAGTTGTGTTTAGATTGGAAGATGATTTCCAAAGAGGGACGAAGCAGCAGAAGGCTTTGAAGAGCAAGCAGAACCCCCATGGGATGAGCCCCAGCCTGTGGGAAGGCTGGAAGATGGAATCTCAATTTTTTGCTTCCACCCACTCAAAATTTAATCAATGTTGACCTCCTTTTGAACTTAACTGTCTCAGAAATATGACTACTAATAAACTTCTGAAGGAATTTTTACTCTTAGGTTTCCTGTCCAAACTCATTTCACTACCTGTGTCTTTCTACCTCGTCCACACCCAACTGTTCTGATCCCTTAACAAGAGACAAAACAAAACAACCATGGCTCAAAAAGGATTGTTTTAAATTCACTTTCACTCCACTCTGCTGCAATCACAGAATCACAGAATTAACCAGGTGGGAAAAGACCTTTGAGATCACAGAATCATAGAACCAACCAGGTTGGAAGAGGCCTCCAAGCTCAGCCAGTCCAACCTAGCAAATGTGATCAAAGATCACGTTGGGTGATTCTGTGCTCCACAACCTCCCTGGAGGTGTTCAAGGCCAGGTTGGGTGAGGCCCTGAGTGACCTGTTCTAGTGGGAGGTGTCCCTGCTTATGGACCTGGATGATCCTTGAGGTCCCTTCCAACCTAAACCATTCTATGATTCTATGACTATTTCTGCTGCTGTTGTGTGGAATAAAGCCAAAGCTCAGGAAAAAGAGTGGAGTCTTCAGCCTGCATGCCACATGGGGAATGTTTTGCAGGCAGAGTAACAACAGAATCCTTTAAATCACAACTCACACCCAGGGCTTTATGCAAAGCTTTTCAACAACTCCATTTTAACCAGTTAAAAAACTCAGCCCTATCTTCCCTGGTGTGTAAGCCAAAATAACTGCTCCTAAGCTCTACACAGGCTATGGTCTGGCATGGGGGAGGCAGCTCCAACACTGCTTTAGAAACTCACTTCCACAGCGTCTGCTGGTCTAAATTCTCCCCCACAGGCAAGGCTGAGACGCTAAGGATCACTGCAGCTGATCTTGTCGAGCTATTCAAATTCAGGCTCAAATAAAAGAGGATGTGCAAAAAGACACTGGTTGCCAGCCAAACTCTTCACAGCATTTCCTGCTGTGTTTGGAAGAAAGTGGGAAGAAGAAGGAGTTGCTATTCTCAAAGTGGATATTTATGTAGCAGCCCAGAAACCAAAAAGCAGGAGACTGCAGAGCACTAAGTGAAGAAACCAGACAACCACTCAAAAGCAGGACAGGTGAACCTGAGAGCAGACTTCTCATTCTCTGGAGCTCTAAAAAGAGCAGAGCATGATTTAAGAAGGTGAGACAAAGCAGACATAAAATCTGAGCCCAAATAGCAGGATTCTGTGTTCTCAATCAGGGTCCATCATCTTCGACCAAAGCCTTGAGCGAGCGGCACAGCAAGGCAGAGAAACGACACCGCAGGAACTTTAACGATGCACCTCAGGGAAGCAAAAGCAGAATGCCCACTGCTGACCCAGGATTGCTCACTCCCAGAACCAATCATCTGCTCCAGACACAGCCAGAGGTAATTACAGCCCCCCCCCAACAGCAGTCAGTGGGGACAGTTATCCACAGCACCACGCACGCCGCTGATTCAGCGTTACCTATCTACATGGCGGCTAACAGTTTGCTTAAAGGCAGCCACAGCCGCCCCCTGGTCCAGCAGAGGCCCTCTTTTGTACACTGTGTTACTGAATGCATACCCATCGGAGGGAGGGTAGTCAGGAACACTGGGAGGCTGCAAGACAAAAGAAAGAGACAAAGCCACAAAGTGGATTAGTGTCAGCAGCAGCACTGCCGAGGTCACTTCAGCCCTCCTCAAAGCGTCTGCGGGATGCTCCTGCTGCTGCCATGAAAAGTTAATGACCTCTGCATTTCAAACAGAGAAACAGGCAGATCAAAAGCATCAGAAGAGAGGAATTCCTGTCCTAAGTCATCTCATGGCATTAATATTGCACTGGGTATTCCTTAGAAAAACAGTTCTCTGGGGAGAGATGCACCAAGGGCTTCAGCAGCTCTACTATGAGGACAGGCTACAAGAGCTGGGGCACTGCAGCCTGGAGAGGAGAAGACTTCCAGGAGACCTTGGAGTGGCCTTCCAGTATCTCAAGGGGCTACAGGAAGGCTGGGGAAGGGGGGAGGGACTATTAACAAGGTCTTGTAATGACAGGACAAGGAGTAATGGGTTTGAATTGGCAGAGGGGAGATTGAAACTAGATGTTAGGAAAGGGTTCTTTGCAGTGAGGGTGGTGAGACACTGGCACAGTCTCAAGTTGTGCCAGGGCAGGACTAGGCTGGACGTTAGGAGGAAGCTGTTGGCAGAGAGAGTGATTGGTGTTGGAATGGGCTGCCCAGGGAGGTGGTGGAGTCGCTGTCCCTGCGGGTGTTGAAGCCAAGCCTGGCTGGGGCACTTAGTGCCATGGTCTGGTTGATTGGCCAGGGCTGGGTGCAAAAAAAGATTACATTGATTCTGTGCTCCACAGCCTCCTTGGATGTGTTCAAGGCCAGGCTGAATGAGGCCTTGAGCAACCTGTTCCAGTGGGAGGTGTCCCTGCCTATGGCAGGGGGTTGGAACTGGATGAGCTTTGAGTTCCCTTCCAACCTAACCCATTCTATGACTTCGAATGACAGTGGGAAAAGGGGCAGCTGGTGGCAGAGTTCGAAGATCACATTGGGTGCTTCTGTGCTCCACAACCTCCCTGGCCAACCTGTGCCAGTGTCTCACCACCCTCACTGCAAAGAACCCTTTCCTAACATCCACTTTCAATCTCCCCTCTGCCAATTCAAACCCATTACTCCTTGTCCTGTCATTACAAGTCCTTGTCAATAGTCCCTCCCCAGCCCTCCTGTAGCCCCCCTCAGATACTGGAAGGCCACTCCAAGGTCTCCTGGAAGCCTTCTTCTCTCCAGGCTGCAGAGCCCCAACTCTTGCAGCCTGTCCTCACAGCAGAGCTGCTGCAGCCCTCAGATCCTCACCACTGAACTGACTCCCAAGTTGAAACCGATCCAGTGGGTGCTGTGTGTGTGGCTACATCTTAAGGTTCAGAAGTGGAAACTACAAAACCCAAAGTTCTCAGGAGGAGCAAATTCTAATGCCCTTTGCCAGATGGCAGAGCAGTCCCTGCCCTGCAGGGAGGGCAGCCACATGCACTCCCCCCTCCCCACCCTCAGAGCAGCACAGCTCTTGACATGCAGCCTGGCTCCTCAGGAGAGCAGTGTCACCCTGCAGTGTCACCAGGCCAATTAGCAAGAGATGAACACTGAAATCCTCATCTGATTTTTCCAGCACTCTTCGTTAAGGAAGTTATTGGAGAAGCCTTATGAAAGAACAATTTTCCTGCCATCACCTACTGCAGGGTGGTCCTATTTGCTGTGGGCATTTCACACTCATGCAGCTTTTTCCAGCTGAGCACCTACAGCATTTTGCAGCTATTAAGCAGCTCAGCGCCGTTCGCCCTAGGGATGTGCTGAGGAGGCAGCAGTGCCAGGGAGCCAAGGGATGGAAGTTAAACAACCTGCCCAAGGCCATAAGAGAATTCAGCAAGAGTCATGAATCATCTTAGTCACCCCAGGTGCCAGGCACACAAACACCTTCAGTGAACTGGGAGAGAGGTTTCTGGATTTTATGTCTTTTGGCTAAGTTGGCACCAAACTACCAAATCAACATTGCTACCACGAAAAGCTAAATCAACTCCTTTAAATGCAAGCAGCTGAAAGTTTTGGAGGGTTGGGCAGGAAGCAGTGGAATGAAATTCAACAAGGGCAAGGGTAGCTTCTTGCACCTGGGAAAAAACAACCCTGGGGATCAGGACAGGTTGGGGACTGACCTGTTGGAAGGCAGCAAAGCGGAGAAGGATTTGGGGGTCCTGGTGGACGGGAGGTTGACCATGAGCCAGCAATGTGCTCTGGTGGCCAGGAGGGGCAATGCCTTTCTGGGGTGGATTAGAAGGGCTGTGGTCAGTAGGTCGAGAGAGGTTCTGCTGTGGTCAGTAGGTCGAGAGAGGTTCTCCTGCCCCTCTGCTCTGCCCTGCTGAGGCCACATCTGGAGTACTCTGTCCAGTGCTGGGTCCCCCAGTTCAAGAGGGACATAGAACTGCAGGAGAGGGTCCAGCACAGAGCCACAAAGATGCTGAAGGGAATGGAACAGCTCTGCTAGGAGGAGAGCCTGAGGGAGCTGGGGCTGTGCTGCTGGGAGAGGAGAGCCTGAGAGGTGACCTCAGCAATGGTTATCAATATGTGCAGGGTGAGTGCCAGGAGGCTGGAGCCAGGCTCTGCTGGGGGATGCCCAGGGACAGGACAGGGGGCAGTGGTGGAAGCTGAGGCATAGCAAGTTTCACATAAAAATGAGGAGGAATTTTTTCCCTGTGAGGGTGACAGAGCCCTGGCACAGGCTGCCAAGAGGGGTTGTGGAGGCTCCCTGTCTGGAGACATTCCAAACCTGCCTGTGGTTCTCCAGAGTAGGAGAACCTACTCTGGCAGGGGGGCTGGAATGGACGAGCTTTGGGAGGTCCCTTCCAGCCCTGAGCAATTCTATGATTCACCAAAGGCCATGGCAGGTGCCCCACCTCAGTTGACAGTCTCTTCATTTCTTGCTTCCGTTGTTGCTCTGCAACGTTTGCCACCGACTCAGCCAGGTGATTGAGCTCCTGCTCCTTGGGAGCTCCCAGGAAGTTCAGCAAAGGAGGCTCCCAACCGTTGCGGAAACGCGGGACGTAGGGTGGGATGAAGTGGTCCTTGGGCCAGTCAGCTCTGCATGAAGAGTCAGAGATCTGTGTCAGGGGCCATACAAACACTGCCTTCAGAGGCTCCCCAAAAGTCTGTGTTAGTATGGAGGAGAGGCTGGGATTACAGTGACAGGCAGAGCTGTGCTACAGAGCTGGCAGGAAACACTGACTGACAGCTACGCCTCCCTGCTGCGCCTGCGGAGAGGAACTGCTCCTGCTGGAAGGACTTGCCAGTGGGAAAACACTGTCCTGTGGCAAAGGATGAGTGATGGAAAGACACCATAAGAAAAAGCATGAGTGATGGAAGGATCACCATAAGCAAAGGGATGAGGAATGGAAGGATCACCATAAGCAAAGGGATGAGGAATGGAAGGATCACCATAAGCAAAGGGATGAGGAATGGAAGGATCAGCATAAGCAAAAGGATGAGCAATGGAAGGATCACCATAAGCAAAAGGATGAGCAATGGAAGGATCACCATAAGCAAAGGGATGAGCAATGGAAGGATCAGCATAAGCAAAGGGATGAGGAATGGAAGGATCACCATAAGCAAAGGGATGAGGAATGGAAGGATCAGCATAAGCAAAGGGATGAGGAATGGAAGGATCAGCATAAGCAAAAGGATGAGGAATGGAAGGATCAGCATAAGCAAAGGGATGAGCAATGGAAGGATCAGCATAAGCAAAAGGATGAGTGATGGAAGGATCACCATAAGCAAAGGGATGAGCAATGGAAGGATCAGCATAAGCAAAGGGATGAGGAATGGAAGGATCAGCATAAGCAAATCTACAACTTGGTTTAACTGTTAGATAGGAAACTATTGCAATGCTCTGTTTGTGTTAAAGCACCAGACAGAGACTGCAGAGAAACAGCTGCTTTCTAAGAAGGTCTACAGCAGGTATGAAGCATGCAAGCTTAAGGGTGCTGAGCAGCCCGGGCTGGATGGGGCTCTGGCCAGCCTGATCTAGGGTAGGGTGTAGGCAGGGGGCTTGGAACTAGCTGATCCTTGTGGTCCCTTCCAACCCTGACTGATTCTATGATTCTATGAGCTACACCTAGAAGAAAAAGTGAAACAACAGCTTGACAAAATCCCCAAGGCTGTGCTCCAAGGCTCAGGAATTATCATCAGTTGCTGCTTTCTAGTCCAGACTGACCTTTTGAAAACACCATTTTCAGAGCTCCCCTGGCATTCCCTATTTGTAACACACAGTCTCTGGCAGCAGCGATGTGCATCACAGCCCTTCCGACGGCTTGATGCTGACACTGCTCAAACCCGATGCTCCCAGTCACAGGAGCTGCAGGAGCAGTCAGTAATTACCAGCCCATTAGCAGGCCCGAGCTAGGGCACTGACCCTTGAGTTTTATCATTCACCTCTGCTGCTGCACGATCTCACAGTGCACCTCTGGCCATGGAGATCAATCATTACTTCTAACCTCCGTGGGTCAAGCAACTCTATTTTCCAAGTGCTTCATTCTTCACTGCCCAACATAAGCTACTTCTCTTTCCATTAAATCCTTTCCAGGATGGACCAAACAAATGCTGATGGCAGTTCCCAAGAAGCTCATTATTTCACCCAAGGATCCACTCTTGCCCTGCATGATGCTCCAATGCTGCAAGGCAATTTCCACAGCAAGCTGCTGCGAAGCCAGGTCAAGGCAAGCGTATGGTGCATTGCTGGGTAAGCTCTGGCAAACAGGAGGAGTTGCAATTCCTGTTTCCAGCTCATTTTGTAGCAGCAGATCAAAGGATGGCCCCAAAGGATTAATTCAAACATTCCTGGTCCTGCAGCAGAATGAGATCAGGGAAGGGAAGGAGCAAAGCTGGAGGTGGGGAGAGTCAGCCTGGACATGAGGAGGAAGTTGTTGAGCATGAGAGTGGTGAGAGCCTGGACTGGGTTGCCCAGGGAGGTGGTTGAGGCCCCATCCCTGGAGGTGCTTAAGGCCAGGCTGATCTAGGGTAGGGTGTCCCTGCCCATAGCAGGGGGGTTGGAATTAGATGATCCTTGTGGTCCCTTCCAACCCTGACTGATTCTATGACTCTCTGATTCTCTAACATGGTTTGGGACAATAAAGAGTGTTTAAAATGTATAAGCATTTCCTCCACAGCATTATGATGCTTTTGAAGTAGTGAAGACATGGCAAATCTTTTGCTTTTCATAAGGGTTGGAAATTGAAAACAGCAATCTGTATCATGTTATTCAATATAGTGTCCCTTTTTATTGCAGCCTCTTCAAATTGACTTTTAATGAAGTCCAGATAGCTGGGATGGGAAAATACTGGTGAGAGTAAGGCAGAGACATGCAAAAAGACAGCTCAGAAACAAATGCTGCAAGAGGTTCTATCAAGAGATTCCTGATCCTGTGAGCAGAACAAACATCTCTGACCACGTTTTCTCTCTCCCTGACACCCCTAAAATCAAACCACATCCAAATCCCTCTGATGCTAAAAGATTCTCCCTTTAAAAGCTTCAAAGGCCAAAGCTTTTGAAGAGTCCAAAGCCTACCAAATGAATGTTGAGTTTATTGAAGGGTGGACAATCAGCTCACGCTGATAAACTGAAGTTCAGAGATCAAGTCTGAAGTATGCAAAGGCTTTTTCTCACCTGGCTTTGGTCCATGTGTCACCCAATGACATCCATAACTGTCCTTCCTCACTGGTGACAGTGTATCTCAGGAAGTCTATGGTATCTTTTGTTAAGAGGGGGCTGAGTACTGTACCAGCAAGCTCTGGTCCGCCTGTTGTCTGGACCACCTAAATCCAGGGATGAAAAGAACACCAGGAATAAACACAGTGTCATGCTGTGAAGAGAAGTTATCACTCATTATTCAACAACCCCACCCCCACCACATCCCCAAAACCCCTGTTTCCATCTTTCTTAACCCAGCTAACCATGTTCCATGTCCTAGAGATAACTAACCATTGATTGCAGGAGAACTGATGCTGGTTGACCATGAGCCAGCAATGTGTGCTCATGGCCAGGAGGGGCAATGCCATTCTGGGCTGGATTAGAAGGGCTGTGGTCAGTAGGTCGAGAGAGGTTCTCCTGCCCCTCTGCTCTGCCCTGCTGAGGCCACATCTGGAGTACTCTGTCCAGTGCTGGGTCCCCCAGTTCAAGAGGGACATAGAACTGCTGGAGAGAGTCCAGCACAGAGCCACAAAGATGCTGAAGGGAATGGAACAGCTCTGTTAGGAGGAGAGCCTGAGGGAGCTGAGGCTGTGCTGCTGGGAGAGGAGAGCCTGAGAGGTGACCTCATCAACGGTTCTCAACATGTGCAGGGTGAGTGCCAGGAGGCTGGAGCCAGGCTCTGCTGGGGGATGCCCAGGGACAGCACAAGGGGTAATGAGTGGAAGTGGGGCACAGGAAATTTCATTTAAGCATGAGGAATTTTTTCCCTGTGAGGATGGCAGAGCACTGGAACAGGCTGCCCAGGGGGGCTGTGGAGTCTCCCTCTCTGGAGATATTCAAGACCTGCCTGGATGTGTTCTTGTGTGATCTGGTCTAGGTGATCCTGCTCTGGCAGGGGGGTTGGACTGGATGAGCTTTTGGAGATCCCTTCCAGCCCCTGACATTCTGTGATTCTGGTCATCAAATACTTAGATCCATTTTGGGCAGTGTTGGTTTTGTTCTACTGATCAAAACCACATCTACTTCCCCGAGATGTATGCTTATGCTTCCAACTCTCCTCCTGCATTGTATAAAGCATCTCAATATTGTGTTAAACAAAAGTTATGATGGCAAACTGTAACACAGAAAGCTAAGAATGGCTTAAATAAATACAGCTGATAGAAGGGAACATATGCAAGAAAGTCTCTGAATGCTTTTCTGAGGAGAATTTCATCCTGAGGCACACATTTCTCCTCAGGTATTGTCCAGGGACACAGCATTTCAATCCTGTTATCCTTGAAAAGGTTACAGAGCACAGAAATGCAAGGCTTAGTGCCATGGTCTGGTTGATTGGCTAGGGCTGGGTGCCAGGTTGGGCTGGATGAGCTTGGAGGTCTCTTCCAATCTGTTTGATCCTATGATTCCATTCTATGTCTGGGTGGTACAGACCCTACTGTCTGCCTTGGGCATTTCCACATACTTGATATAAAATGAGAAAGGCTACAGTCCTGCGAGCTGCTGGGCAAGAACCACTGAAAATCCAGCTCTTCTGGCTGTGACACACCTCTCCAACAGCACCAAACATCTACAACATGGAGCTGGTCAATAAAAGACTACATGGGGCACTTAGTGCCATGGTCTGGCTGATTGGCCAGGGCTGGGTGCTAGGTTGGGCTGGATGAGCTTGGAGCTCTCTTCCAACCTGCTTGATTCTTTGATTCTATGGATGAAGTACTTAGTGCCATGGTCTAGTTGACTGCACAGTGCTGGGTGCTAGGTTGGACTGGATGAGCTTGAAGGTCTCATCCAACCTGACTGATTCTATGATTCTATGGATGAGACACTTAGTGCCATGGTCTGATTGACTGGACAGGGCTGGGTGCTAGGTTGGACTGGATGAGCTTGGAGGTCTCTTCCAACCTGCCTGATTCTATGATTCTATGACTTCTGAAGGGAAACTTGGAGGAGCATTATAAAACCTTACCATATGTAGTGGGGTAAAGAGAAAATGAACCAGCTCAGCAGCACTAGGATTCTGGATATGGAACTTCAATTTGGCCTGGAGGAAAGAGAAAAATGAGACGTTTTAACAAACAGTTAACTTTGACAGCAATAAACACTGGCCTAAGGAAGGCCATCCCTGGTCTAAGTCCAGCCAAGCCCAGGGTTTTAGCTGCAACATCTGCTCAGTGGAAGTGTTCATTCATCCAACTGCTTTTGCATTCCTGTGCGTCTCCAACACCTACTGTGCAAAAAAAAAAAGAGAAGTTGTTCCACAATGGAAGAGTTTCTTTATAAGCAAACATCTCCAATGGAATTTTGCCATCTCTTAGCTTCACTTCTATTCTCTAGTTCCTTTTCAAAAGGAAAATTGAGCAACTCATCTCTGCTTGCTTTCCCCACTGATCCTCATAACTGTTCACAGATGTATTACATTCTTCCTCTGTTTGGTCTTTTCCAGGCTAAAGTAGTTCCTTTGAACATTCTTATCCTCCCTGTAACTTCTTCAGTTTTGCCACAGTGATTCTTGTCCTCTCTGTACCCACCTGGAGTACTGTCTACAGTTCTGGAGCCCCCAACACAAGGACATGGAACTGATGGAGTGAGCCCAGAGAGGAGGCTCTGCTCTGAGGACAGGCTGAGAGAGTTGGGGCTCTGCAGCCTGGAGAAGAGAAGGCTTAGAGGAGACCTTGGAGTGGCCTTTCAGTATCTGAAGGGGGCTACAGGAAGGCTGGGGAGGGACTATTGACAAGGTCTGGGAATGACAAGATGAGGAGGAATGGGTTTGAACTGGCAGAGGGGAGATTGAAACTGGATGTTAGGAAGAAAGTTGTTCCCAGTGAGGGTGGTGAGACACTGGCACAGGTTGAGAGTGGTCAGACACTGGCTCAGGTTGAGAGTGGTGAGATGCTGGCACAGGTTGAGAGTAGTCAGATGCTGGCACAGGTTGCCCAGGGAGGTTGTGGAGCACANGATCACATTGGGTGATTCTGTGCTCCACAACCTCCCTGGAGGTGTTCAAGGCCAGGTTGGATGAGGCCCTGAGTGACCTGTTCTATTGGGAGGTGTCCCTGCTTATGGAACTGGCTGAGCTTTGAGTTCCCTTCCAATCTAAACCATTCTGTGATGCTATGAAATGCAGAAGGTGGTAAGAAGGAAGAACAAGGTGGGGAAATGAACATTACAAGCACTATTACTGAGAAGCATCAGCATGTTCTAAACCATCCATGGTCAGAACCACAGCATTCACTTCAGGGTTTAAATAGAAAGCAGATCTTAACATTTCTAAACATCTCCTACAGCTCTCACAGTCCGAATTCATCCCCCAGGAGGAAGCAAAAAGCTCATTTGTCTCAGTGAATGCAAGAACAATTATCCCTGTTGGCACAGCTTCCCCAGCAATTGGGACAGTCAGTATGTGAAATTAAATGCTTTGAAGGTGTCCTGCTTGCCACATTCCTTTAATAGCTCTCGCAGAAGAGGAGATGCCAGGACAAGGCTCTCAAATTAGCTTGTTGAGAAGCTATAAAGTGACAGCAATTTGTCAGATCAAGTGTTCTGAGGCCATAAAGATCCTGTGTAATGAGGACAACCAGCACAGAGGGTCTGGTGGGCAGAGCTGAATAAAGCTAAATTAAGACCACAGATGGTGATGCTGGAAAGCACAGAACAGAACTGTGAACCAAAGAGACATTCCTAGAAATTCTTTTATGATCTAAGCTCAAACTTCCCAAGTAAAGAGCTTTAATGAACCAAGAAAAGAAGAAACACTACAGTGCTGAATAAGAAGGATGCTGATTTAGTCACTGTGTAGAGCATCCCAAAGCTGGCTTGAAGGCCAACTTCTGCTGTGGCCCAAGTCCAGCTTTGAGTGCAAAAGGAAAAAGCCAGCATGTGAGGGCAGTCAAACCCTGGAGGTGTTCAAGAAAGGCCTGGATGAGGCATTTAGTGCCATGGTCTGGCTGACTGGATAGGGCTGGGTGCTAGGTTGGACTGGATGAGCTTGGAGGTCTCTTCCAACCTGCTTGATTCTATGATTCTATGGATGAGGCACTGAGTGCCATGGTCTGGTTGATGGGCTAGAGCTGGGTGCTAGGTTGGACTGGATGACCTTGAAGGTCTCTTCCAACGTGGCTGACTCTATGATTCTATGATTCTATGACTGGACAGGGCTGGGTGCTAGGTTGGGCTGGATGATCTTGAGGGTCTCTTCCAACCTGGTTGCTTCTATGATTGGACAGGGCTGGGTGCTAGGTTGGACTGGATGATCTTGGAGGTCTCTTCCAACCTGGTTGATTCTGTGGTTTTATAAAGCTTCATTCTTCCCATTTCCAGATCGACTGAGTCCAGGCTGGGGACTTTAAGTGTTGGGGGGACAGGTAACAGCCAAACCATCACAGCACCTCACATCACTACAGCCACTAGCAGTCACTTACCAGAAGATTAAAGCCGTGCTTGAATTTTTGGAAGCAGTCAACAAATTCATCTGGAGGTGGTGGTTTTGCACGGAGAGTAAGAACTCCCTCTGGAAAACAAAAGAGGGCATTGTATTTATCCACTCACATGGTGCACGATTTCTGTCATCACTACAGGTATGGGAACCACAACCACACAATCAACTTACAGAATTTTCTAAGTACAGAGCCACAACAGTGCACAAATCCTGCAGCCATCTGCATCCAGTCACTCCCCACTGACTTGAAGCAAATGTTTTTCACAGCTTTCCCTCTAAGTATATACTGCAGAGGATTTTTTGTGCTCAAACTGAAAGCAAATGACTACATTCAAGATAAAAAAACCCAACACAACCTCCTCACAATTCAGGCTGGATGCTAGGAAATATTTCTTCCCAGGGAGGGTTCTCAAATGGCTGAGGGAACTGAAGCTGCTTAGTCTGGAGAAGAGGAGGCTGAGAGGGGACCTTATTGCCCTCTACAACCACTTAAAAGGAGGTTGTAGTGAGTCTGCAACTGGTCTATTCTCCCAATTACTAATGATAGGACAAGAGGAAATGGCCTCAAGTTGTGCCGGGGGAGGTTTGGGCTGGATGTTGGGAGGAAGTTCTTTACTGAGTGGGTGGTCAGGCACAGGCTGCCCAGGGAGGTGGTGGAGTCACCATCCCTGGAGGTGTTTAAAAAGAGAATGGCTGTGGTGCTTGAGGCTATTGTCTGGTGATGAAGAATGCTGGGATGAAGGTAGGACCAGATGATCCTGGTAGTCCCTTCCAACCATAGCAAGTCACAGTGATGAGATGCTGTGCTGAGGGATTTGGTCAAGGACTTGTCAGTGTGAAACTGATGATTGGACTCCATGGTCTTGAAGGGCCTCCCAATCTAAGGAATTCTGTGATTCAGTGGTGGAGTCATCGTCACTGGAGGTGTTTAAGCAGCCTGTGGACCTGGTGCTTAGTGACATAGTGTTGACCCTTCAGTGCTGGTTGGACTGGATGAGCTTTCAGGTCTCTTCCAACCAGATGTATGCTGATATGAGACTAATTGGAATATTGGCTGGAGAGCAGCCCTGA
>WAAF01020888.1:4189-15636 GCA_013400475.1 Tricholaema leucomelas | reverse complement strand
GCAGGGGATGGCTTAGGGTGGGCTCTGACAGCTCCCCAGCCCGTGGGACACAGGATGGGTTGGGGTGGGCTCAGGTGGGACACAGGATGGGCTCGGGTGGGCTCAGGTGGGACACAGGATGGGCTCGGGTGGGCTCAGGTGGGCCAGGGGATGGCTTAGGGTGGGCTCTGACAGCTCCCCACTGCCTGTCCTGGCGTGTGGCACCCACCGTATGCCTGTCCGTTGGAAGAACTCAGCCCAGGGCACGTTCAGGTAGGTGGCCTCTTCAAGAGGGCTCTGCGAGGGGACAGAAGGGCTGGTACCAGCCTGGCCTCACCGGGAGCCCCGTGCCACCTTGCCACCCCCCCTCCCCCGTACCTGCCAGTCGTCGAGGCGGCCGGTGAGAGTGAAGACGCGGCAGGGCAGGTCGTGCAGCCGCACCTGGTGGCCCTGAAGGACAACGTCGCGCAAGGGACAGCCCTGCAGGGCTGCTGAGCAGTCTGAGGTCAGCCCCGAGATGAGGCAGCCAGGACCGATCTCCAGGGGACCCTGTGGAACAGGCGGTAGGGCACTCAGTGCCACGGCTGGCCACAGGGCAGCCACCCAACCGGAGCCAGCCCGACCTCGGAAGAGGCACAACCACCCTCGGGGACTAGCTGGGGCCAGGGGCACACATTGCTTGGTTAAGGGGCTGCAGAAATCCAGGCCGGGTGACATCCTTCAGGGCTCACAGCCGTGATTGAGTCCCCAAGGACTGCCCTGGTTGCCAGGAAGGGGCATCCAAGTGGTGCCAGACTCCACCTCTGGGCACGGTGACAACGGCTGGAGTCTTCAGCACCAGCTAAAAGGCATCTCCGGAGGGGAAAGGCAGCCCAAATCTCACAGCTGTGGTTCCTCCACCTCACCTCGCTGCCCAGGCTGAGAACTTGGGCTCACTCTCACCCTGACCACATACCTGGAGGTGGCAGTGCTGGATGACGCTGCCAGCTGCCAGCCGGACAGCTCCTTCCAGCAAGCAGTTGGTGACTGAAGAACCTTCCTCCAGGAGCCAGGGTTGCTGCCAAGGAGGGAACACAGAGGCAGGAGGGACAGAACCACAGAATCAATCTCTTAGGTTGGAAAAGACCTTCAAGCTCCTCGAGTCCAATCATTAGTTTCACACTGACAGGTCCTTGACTAAACCAAACCTCTCAGCACAACATCTCATCACCATGGTTGGAAAGGACCACCAGGATCAGCCAGTCCAACCTTCATCCCAGCATCCTTCATCACTAGACCACAGCTTCAAGCACCACAGCCACTCTCCTTTCAAACACCTCCAGGGATGGCAACTCCATCACCTCCCTGGGCAGCCTGTGCCAGTGCCTGACCACCCTCTCAGGAAAGAACTTCCTCCCAACAGCCAACCTAAACCTCCCCTGACACAACTCCTAAAGCAGCCCTGTGGAGAGGGACCTGGGGGTGCTGGTGGAGAACATCCCTGGCACAGCAATGTGCCCTTGTGGCCCAGAAGGCCAATGGGATCCTGGGGTGTATTAGGCAGAGTGTGTCCAGCAGAGCAAGGGAGGTTCTCCTCTCCCTCTACTCTGCCCTGCTGAGACCTTATCTTGAGTACTGCCTTCAGTTCTGGGCTCCCCAGTTTCAGAGGGACAGGGATCTGCTGGAGAGAGTCCATCTTGAGTGCTGTGTTCAGTTTGGGGCTCCCCAGTTGCAGAGGGACAGGGATCTGCTGGAGAAAGCCCAGTGGAGGGCTGTGAGGATGATGAGGGGACTGCAGCANGAGCCTTTCCAGGCCTGTCTGGATGTGTTCCTGTGTGATCTGTGTTAGATAGGATTGTCCTGCTCTGGCAGGGGGGTTGGACTGGATGATCTCCTTGGGTCCCTCCCAACCCCTAACATCCTGTGAGCCTGTGAACTTGAGGCCATTTCCTCTTGTCCTATCATTAGTAATTCAGGAGACCAGCTCCAGCCTCACTACAACCTCCTTTTAGGTAGCTGTAGAGGCCAATAAGGTCCCCTCTCAGCCTCCTCTTCTCCAGACTAAACCACCCCCAGCTCCCTAAGCCGCTCCTCATAGGTCATGTTTGCCAGACCTCTCCCCAGCCTCATTGCCCTCCTCTGTGCCCACTGCAGCACCTCAGTGTCCCTCCTGTACTGTGCTGACCAAAAGTGGGCACAGCACTGGAGGTGTGAGTACAGGGGCATGGTCACCTGCCTACACCATTGCTGACCCAGGCCAGGATGCTGTTGGCCTTCTTGGCCACCTGGGCACACTGCTGCCTCACGTCCAGCTGCTGTCCACCAACACCCCCCAGGTCCCTTTCCACCAGGCAGCCACTCCTCCCCCAGCCTGTAGGGCTGCTGGGGGTCGTTGTGGCCAAAGTGCATGACCCAGTACTTGGCCTCCTTAAACCTCCACCAACATCTGGCCACACAGCCCAGAGGAAGAACCCCCCAAGGGTCTAGGGAGGTCACAGAGGTGTTGGGACTGGATGACCTTAGAGGTCTTTCCCAACCTAGCTGACTCTAGGAGCAAGGCTGGGGCTGCAGGACCTACATCCACGTGGGCATGGGCTGTCGGGCAGAAGTGGAGGTGGCTGGCAGAGGTGGGCAGGAGAGTCAGGCTGCGGATGTGGTCGCTGGCAGAGGAGCTCAGGTAGTCGTAGGATGCCTCGGAGATGCAGGCTGCAGAGGGCACAACACACCCACGGCTCATGTGCCAGCCCCGAGGGCAGCCAGGCTGGGCACTCCCAGTTGGAAATGGGAGAGAGAAGACCTGCAGGGAGAAGCAGCAGGGTGCCAGGCCCTGCCCTCCCCAGGCAGGCAAAGCAGACTCACCCATGCTGAGAGGGAAGGCACGGAGAGCTGCCCACAGCACGGAGCGGGCGCCCCTCACGCTGGCATCGCTGCCACCCTTCACAAAGCCCTCCTCTGTCACCCCTGCTGCCATGCACAGCACCATGTCGAAGAAGAGGGAGAGCTGGGAAGAGGGAGGGAGAGAAGGGACCCGTTGGGTGCAGCCTGACCCTGACCCCCACCCTGCTGCCGGGTGCTCCTGTCCCGCAAGGGGCAAACAGGCCCTAGAGAGATGTCCCACAGCAGCAGCCGTGGGACAAAGGGTCCAAGTCCTCCAGGGAGGGGCTGTCACCTGGATGGGTGGTGCCCCCGAGTCCAGCCCCATGTAGGTGCAGGCATCCAGAGGAGGGATGACATGAGTGGCCAGGAGCTGCTCGGCGGCATCCGAGGAGAAGAAAACCACCCCACAGACCTGCCAAGGGCACAGCAGGGCTGAGGTCACAGCCACGGCAGCACAAAGGGCAGAGGGCTGGCACAGCCACCAGCAGCCCCACTACTGCCATACCAGCGGGACGGTGCCGTCGGGCCCCGCGCACTGCCGGATCTGGGCCTCTGTGCCTTTGTAGACGATGTCGTGGACCAGCCCCTGGGGTCAGACCGCCTTGATGAGCCCTTCAGGGCTCCCCCAGGGCAAGCAGCTGCGGCAGGGCAGGGCCCTCGGTATGCAAGGGACTGAAGGCACCACGGAGGTCCCTGTGCCTCCAAGGGATGCCTCCTGAAGGGCTCCCGACCTGCTCATCAGCGAGGTAGACTCCGTGGTTCCTGGCATACGCCTGGCTCCCGGGCACTGCAATCACTCTGACTCCCTGGAAGCCATCCCAGTCGATCCCTGGGCAGAGGGACAGAGAGCATCGCCCACTGGGGGGAGCGTACACAGCCACCACTGGGCACAACTGCCTGAAAACCTGAGCCAGCAACAGAGGCAGTGCCAGCAGCGTCCAGCCTTGGCCACCTCGCTGTGGGACCCACTCACAGGTCAGCAGTGCCCACACCCTTCACGGGAGCACGGCACAGGCTGTGCCACTGCAAGCTCCAACCTTTATGCCAAGCCAAAAAGGTGTGCTGGAAGCAAGGTTGGCACCACTCACCCGGTTCTGAGGGCACAGTGAGGAGCATGTCAGTGCTGCAGACCCACACGCCGGGGGGAGAGCCCACGCAGAGCTGCAGAGAGAAGGGCCCAGGGATGGCACGGAAGGGGCTTGGCATTCAAAGGGCACCCAGCACCTCTCCCAACCTGCTGGGAGCCAGGTGAAGGCACCCTGAAGGATTCAGAGGCAGCTGAACCCACACCCCCCCCCCCCCCCCCCCGCCCTGCTGCCAGGGTGCCCAGCATTGCAGGGCATGAGCCCAGGGCCCATTGGCAGAGGGCACACAGACCCTGTGTGTCATGGTCTCCAGCAAGCTGTCCAGGTTGCAGACCAGAGCTTCAGCTGGGGCATTGGGCTCCTCCACGGGCAGGCAGGTGAAGGCCCTGCCACAGTCATCAAAGGAGAAGTCTCGGCCCTGGCAGGACAGGGGACACGGAGGGGTCACAGGGAGGGAGGGAGGGAGAGAGCGTGGCAGAGGGATGCCAAGCTGGGCCAGCTCTCACCATGTGCAGGATGAGGATCCGAGCTTCCCTCAGGACGTCTGAGCTCACCACCTGAGACAGCAAAGCAGAGGACACTCAGTGGAGCAGTGATGCAACAGCTCCCTGCTGCCACTTCCAGCCTCTCCGGGCTCACCACCAGCTGCCAGCCAGCTCCCAGCACGGGGCACCCATCCCTGCCTCCTGCTTCTGGCCTCCCCATGCCCACCACCCGCTGCCAACCAGCTCCCAGCATGAGGCACCCATCCCTGCCTCCTGCTTCTGGCCTCCCCATGCTCACCACCAGCTGCTGCCAGCCAGCTCCCAGCATGAGGCACCCATCCCTGCCTCCTGCTTCTGGCCTCCCCATGCCCACCGACAGCTGCCAGCCCGCTCCCAGCACAGAGCACCCATCCCTGCCTCCTGCTTCTGGCCTCCCCATGCCCACCGACAGCTGCCAGCCCGCTCCCAGCACAGAGCACCCATCCCTGCCTCCTGCTTCTGGCCTCCCCATGCCCACCGACAGCTCTCCCCCGCTCCCTGCTCGGGGGCAGCCACCTCCCCGTCCCGCTCCCAGCCTCCATCAGTAGCTGCCAGCCTGCTCTGGCCGCCGTCCCCGGCCCGGGCAAGGCTCCTCACCGTGCAGCCCGCCCTGGCGCTGAGGTGCTCGGCCGCCACCAGCAAGGCGTTGAGGGTGGCTCCGCCGCTGCCCAGGTGGTCCCAGGGGTCCTCCACGGCCAGGAGGAGCTGGGGCGGGCGGGGTCCCAGGCCGCCCCTCAGCCGGCGAACCTCCAGCTCTGCCAAGCGAGAAGGCGGCGGCGTTGAGGGCTGGCATCCCCCCGGCTCGGTGCCGCTACGGCGGAGAGAGGGAGGGAGGGAGATGAGCAGCCCTGGCGCTTGCCTCGCTGGAAGGCGGCGACGCAGCCGCCGCGCTGGCAGGTGAGGAGGACTCCGCTCCATTCGGCTGCCATGGCTGCCGGCCCGCGCGGTGCACGCTGGGGGTTGTAGTCCGAGGCCCTGCGTAGGCAGCAGGGAGTGCCGCAGCGAGAGACTACAACTCCCGGCGAGCACCGCGCGGGCCGGCCCCGGCCCCTTAAAGGGACAGTGGCTCTTAACCCCGTCCGCAGGGTATTGTGACAGGGGGAACGGGCATTTGGGAGGTTTCTGCCCTCAAATGCGTCTCGGAGGCGGTGTGCGCCCTGGGGAATCCCTTTCATGAGCCCAGCCGGCCTCGGTCCGGCTCCTTGCCGAGGATCTGCGGTGGGGTCCCCCTGTGTGAGCTCTGGGTGCCCCGTGGGTACCGGGATGGGTAGTAGAGTTAGGCATCTGGTGGGTGGCCGGTAGGTGCCAGAGTGGGGACAGGGAATGCGAAGGCACCGGGATGGGCACTGAGGTGTGATACCGGGTGCCTGCCGGGGGTACCCATGTGCCCGCGGTGAGTACTGAGGTGGTGCCAATGTCCCAGGATGATTCTGAGGAGGGTACCGGAGGGGTGCCAATGCGTCGGGGTGGCTACCGGGTGTGCCAATGCCCTGGAATGGGCATTAGGATGGGTACCGGGATAGATATCAAGGCTGCTCGATGTCCCGCGGTGGTTCCCGGGCTGAGTACCGGGGCAGATACCTGGGATGCCATTGTGGACGCTGGGTGGGTCCCGCGGTGGGCACTGATGTGCCAGGGATGGGTACCAGGGTGGACATCGCCAGTGATAATGTGCACTGAGGTGGGTAGCGGAATGGCTACCAGGGTAGATAGATACCGGAGATGCCAGAGCGCAGAGGTGGGCACCGGCGTGCGTCCCAGGGCTGCCGATGAGCCTTAATGAGTTCTGGAGTGGGTGCCCGGTTGGGTACCGGAGGAAGGGCCGATGTGCCGGGGTGGGTAGCAGGCTGGCTACTGAAGATGTCGGTGGGCCGGGACGGGTACTAGGGGGTGCCAATATGTTGGAGTGGGTCCTGCGGTGAGGCCCGGAATGTGTCCCGCTCTGTGTCCTGCGGTAGATACCGGGCATGCTGAAGCGCCGAGGTCGGGTAGCGAAGTGGCTACCGGGGGCGCCGGTGGGCACATTGCAGTCTCGTTGTCCTCCTACAAGTCCCACAAGCCCCGCCGAATCATGCCAGGCTGCCGAAGACTACATCTCCCAGGCTCCCGAGCCTGGCCCCCCGCCTCGCACGGCGCAGCACGGCTCGGCCCGGCCCCGCACGGCGCAGAGGGAGGGAGGGCGGCGGCGCGGGGGGCGGCGGCGGCGGCGGCGGCGGGGCCCGGGTGCGCCCGGCGGAGGGGCCGTGCCGGAGCAGAGCCAGGTACGGCGGCGGGGAGTGGGCCCGGGAAGGAGGGTGGGGGGCACGGGCACGGGCCGGGTCAGCGAAGCGGGCCGGGGGTGTGAGGGGAGCGGTTGGCGGCCGGGGAACGCTGGCCGGGAGTGGTCCGGCTGTTGGGTGCTGGCCTCCGGGAGCGTGCTCCCGGGATGTGCTGGATTCAGCGCCGGGGTGCTGGCCCCGGGAGGATGCATTGGCCTCGGTTCTGGGGTGCTGGCCCCGGGAGGATGCAGTGGCCCCGCTTGTGGGGTGCTGGCCCCGGGAGGACGCACTGGCCCCGGTTCTGGGGTACTAGCGCCGGGAGGATGCAGTGGCTCCGGTTCTGGGGTACTAGCCCCGGGAGGATGCAGTGGCCCCGCTTCTGGGGTGCTAGCCCCGGGAGGATGCAGTGGCTCCGGTTCTGGGGTACTAGCCCCGGGAGGATGCAGTGGCTCCGGTTCTGGGGTACTAGCCCCGGGAGGATGCAGTGGCTCCGGTTCTGGGGTACTAGCCCCGGGAGGATGCAGTGGCTCCGATTCTGGGGTGCTGGCCCCGGGAGGATGCAGTGGCTCCGATTCTGGGGTGATGGCCCCGGGAGAATACAGTGGCCCCGCTTCTGGGGTGCTGGTCCCGGTGCTGGGTTCTGGCCTTGGGAAGCAAGCACCTGGGATGAACTGGGTTCAGCCCCGGGATGTTGGTGCTGGTACCAGTCCTGGGGTTCTGGTTCCAGAATGCTGTGCTGGCCCCAGTCCTGGCCCCAATCCTGGCCCCAATCCTGGGATTCTGGCCCCGGCCCTGGGATTTTGGCCCCGAGAGGATGCGCTGGCCCCGGTCCTGTTCCCAGTCCTGCTGACCTCGGGGTGGATGCAGTGGCCTTAGCCCCAGGGTGCTGCCCAGGGAATGTGCTTGCTCCCGGCAAGGGTGCCGGGGCTGGGGCTACTGCTGCTCCTTGCACCCCCGGGGGAGCTGCCCCTCTCCAGCCGTGTGCCCTGCGAAGGTGCTGACAGCCCAGACCCCGAGGGGATGCCGGGGGCAGATCTAGGGTGGCCACAGCGGGGACCAGGCTGGCAGGGCTGCCCCTGGTCCCCTCCAGCGTGTGTGTAATGCCCCTCAGCAGTGGTGTGGCACATGGCTGCGTGACACACGGTGTCCCTTGGCTGGGTGGTGGCAGCCAGGATATCACAAGCACAGCAGGAGCGTCCCTGGGGGACAGGATGGGAAACTGTGTCACTGAGCAGAGAGATGTCCCTTATCTGTATCTCTGTGTGTGTGTGGGGGGGGTGCTGGTGAGGGATTTGATCGAGATGTGTGCCTGCCCTGGCATTTTGGAGCGTTGCCTGGCTGAAGCATGGCTGCCAGAGCCGGGGTCAGGGCTGGAGCCCAGCTTTTAGGGCCTGGCCCCCCTGGCACGGGATACCCACACACGCCAAGGGCTTCGGTGCTGCTGGCATGGGGTGGGGCAAGGTTTTGCTCTGGCTGCAAGCTGCCGAGCTGGAACCTATTGCAAAACTCCTGAATATTTCCCTGCGGCAAGAGCTCCTCGTCCCAGCAGGAGGATTTTGGAGGAGCAGGATGGTGGCTGGGCAGCAGGAGGAACCGGAGGAAAGGGCCATGCCCCTCCTGCTGCCAGCAACCCAAGAAAACATGGCTGGGTGAAACCAAATTACACCGACACCCCCTCCCCCCCCAAAAAAAATACCTCCAACCAACTTGCTGAGCTTCCCTTTAAAAAGACAAGAGGGCTTCGAACCGGTGGAGACGGTTTTGATCCCCATTATCTGTCGGGAGGAGGTCTTGGGGGGGGNTCCTCTTTCTGGCACCCAAACAGCATCGCTGGCTGCATCCCGGCCAGGGCGGCGAGCGGGGACGGGAAGTTGCTGAGAGCTTTGGGCTTGGGTTTCCCTGCCCCCTCCCTTCCCCCCCCACTCCTCCCTTTTTTCCCTTTTCGTTTCTCAGAACCAGATGTGTCCGCAGCGGTTAAGCTTTGGCTGCCTTCCTCCACCTCTCCCCCGCCCGCCCGCCGCCACCCGCCTCCTCCAGCCGCCCTCCCGTCCGCCCGCAGCGGCCCCGCCGCCCGTTGTGTGCGGCAGCTGCCTGTCAAAAGCCTTCCCCTCTCCTCCCAAGGAGCTCATGGCGGTTCTCGGCAGCGGCAAAGACGCGCCTCGGCTCGCCCGCCCACGTCCTCGCCGGCGCCGGAGGCAGGCAGGGATGCGGGCAGGGATGCGGGCAGGGATGCGGGCAGGGAGAGAGCGAACCTTGGCAAACCCATACGCTGAGGGAATCGACCCGGGCTGGGATTTTCGTGCCCAAACAAGCTCTCCAAACTGCCGCTCCTAGGCACCGAGAGCGCGATGGTTCCCCCCCCCAACCCCGCCGGCTCCGGCTTGGCACGCCGGAGGCTGCCCGGCTTGGCCCGCTCCGAGGTGCCGGCAGTTGGATGGCTTTTATCTCTTGCCCTTGCCTTTAATTCTTGCATGAGTGCAAACAGCTCATTGCTCTCCAACGGCTCAGACGGCTTCGGTGCTTCACAATGAGCTGTGGTTTAGCCGAGCCTGCCAGTCCCCGGGGGCTTGGGATGAGGTGGGAGAGGCTGGGAACCTCCGCCGGGCTCTGCCTTGGGCTTCGGGGGGAATCTCTTGGCCTGGGAGCATCTTTTGGCTCCAGGGAATCCCTCAGCTCTGAGAAATCTCTTGGCTTCTGGAGGACTCTGAGGTCCAGGGAGGCTCTTGGCCCTGAGGAGGTCTCTCTCAGTTGCACATTGCTCTTTTCCATCAGCATCACCCCAAAAGGTTGTTTGGGAGACTGCAGGAGATTAGGGCTTTGGTTCCATGGCAAAGCTCCCAAAGATACCCTCAAAACCTCCCACGGATGAAGGTGGGGGTTGGGGGTGGGGTGGGCTACACGAACTCTCCGTGGGATGCGTGGACCTTTGTTCTCTCCTTGCTGGCTGAACGGTGCAGCGCTGGGGCTCGGCGCTAAGCCCCCGGCGGTGGCTCTCAGGAATCCAGAGCAAGCCACAGTCACTTTGCTCCAGGTGCCACCGTGTCCCCAGCAAGGGGCTTTTGATCTGCAGCACTAATTGGGCTAATTAGGAAAATGCAAATGCTCTCCCTTCTCCTCGAGTGCCTGAGCAGAGCCCCAGCAAGCTGAGAGGAGAGGTCGGGGTCCCTTGCTGCTGGAACTGCTCTCATTTCACATCCAAGGGGAGTCCCCAGCAGGGACTGGGCTGTGTTGGGGTTGGTGGCCTCCAGCCAGGGGAACCTGCCATAGAATCGTTTCAGTTGGAAAAGCTCTCTAAGATCATCCAGTCCAACCCCACCGTGGCCATCAAACCATGTCCCACAGTGCCATGGCCACACAATTCTTGAACACCTCCAGGCATGAGCACTCCACCACCTCTTTGGGCAGCCTCTGCCAATCCCTGACCACTCTGGCAGCAAAGAAATGTTTCCTCCTCTCCAACCTAAGCCTCCCCTGGCACAATTTCAGGCCAGTTCCTGTCCTTCTATCTCCTGAGCCCAGAGAGCAGAGCCCAACCCCAGCTGGCTGCAGCCTCCTCTCAGGGAGCTGCAGAGAGCAATGAGGTCTCCCTCAGCCTCTTCCCCACACTAACCACCCCCAGCTCCCTCAGCTGCTCCTCCCCAGCCCTCTTCTCCAGACCCTTTTTTGCCCTTCTCAAGACCCCCTCTAACCTCTCAATATCCTTCTTGGAGTGAGGGCCCCCAAAGTGATCCCAGGATTCAAGCTGTGGCCTCATCAGTGCCCAGCACAGGTGCACCACCACTTCCCTACTGCTGCTGGCCACACCACTGCTGATCCAGGCCAGGCTGCCCTTGACCATCTTGGCCACCTGAGCACACTGCTGATCACCTTCAGCTGCTGTCAGCCAACAACACCCCCCCCCCCCCCCCCCCCCAGGTCCTTTTCTGGCAGGCAACTTTCCAGCCACTCTGCCCCAAGGCTGGATCAGTCGTGGGGTTGTTGTGACCCAAGTTGAGGACCTGACCCAGTGCTTAGCTTTGTTAAAACCTCACACAACTGACTTCAATCCACCCATCCAGCCTGTCCAGGTCCCTCTGCAGAGCCTCTCAACCCTCCAGCAGGTCAACACTGGTAGCTAATTACCCAATTCAGTGTCAGCTGCCTTCGGTTCATAGCACCCCTGAGATGAAACCCTGCAGGTACCACCTGCGAGCAGAGCAAACCCTACAGCGGGCACTGAGTTTGCAGGTCCCTGCTTGGGCTGTGCAATGGGGGGAGGGAGCAGAGTTCAGGTGGCAGCAGTCATCAATCAGCCTCTGGGTTTTCACCACCCCTCATCTCTGCAGCTGCTGAGCTGCAGGGGAGGGGACAGCAAGGCACAGGTGGGCCCCCTGCCCCTGTCTGCCTTCTCTAGGCGAGAGGCCATGGCCGCTGCTGGAGGTGGCAGCTTCGTGGCGTGGAGCCACCCATCCTGCATCTGTTCTCTGCGAGGTACTGAGTGGGAGCTTAAAGGGCAGAGGCTGGGAAAGCCAACCGTGGTGGTGGGGAGGGAGTGGTTCTTGGGGTGCTGCTGCTGCTCCTGCTGGCTCAGGGTGCTGCCTATAGTGGTTCTTGGGGTGCTGCTGGTGGTCCTGGTGGCTCAGGGTGCTGCCTATAGTGGTTCTTGGGGTGCTGGTGGCTCAGGGTGCTGCCTACAGCAGTTCTCAGGGTGCTGCTGCTGCTCCTGGTGGCTCAGGGTGCTGCCTATAGTGGTTCTTGGGGTGCTG
>WAAF01020887.1:73029-98356 GCA_013400475.1 Tricholaema leucomelas | reverse complement strand
CCAATTTGATTTGAGAGTTTAGTTTCTGTCAGCTGTCTTTAAAAACCATGACACAAGCACATGATCTGTGCCAAGTTGCTGATACCTTTTCTTCACTGTGGGCTGGAGTGGGATCCCTGCAATGCTGTGCTGCTTTACTCTGTGTGAGAGGGACTAAAGGGAAGGATGAGTTTGTATCTAAGCTGAGTAATGCATGAATGTCAAGGTGTGCGGTGTGGGAATGTCTGTTTGGTCCATTGTGCATGTGACTTTCATGGATGGCTAGACTTTACAGAGAGGGGGGTCCTGCAGGTCATCATCTTGACTTGGAGTAATGAAGTCTTGACTCTCCTATATATCCACCCTCCTTACCTGGTTTCCCTGGGTAATACACAGCTGACTGACAGAAGAGATGAGAGTCCACAGACCTTTGCCCTTGCATCTTCCCTCAAGGTAGCACCTTCCACAAAAGCTCACTTGATTTCTATAGCTCTGCTACTGATCTGGTTTTATAATCACTTGATCCACCTCACTTGACACTCAACCCAAGACTCTTCAAAGGATCAAAGACCCTGTGACAGTCTCCATCAAAATAGGAATTCTTTTAAGTTCTAATCAAAGCTGAGACATACTAATCAAAGCTGAGACATATTGATCCCTCTCTCTGTTATCATTCATAAGAAAAAAGGGGTTAGCGGTATTCAGTCTCCCGGGTGACTCAACCAGCATTTTTTCACAAGCAATGAAGTAACTCTAAAAAGAGAAGGAAAAGTGAAAGGATTTTGAGTGCATTAGATAGCCTGGAAAATGAGTTTTAAAAAAAGAGTTAAGAGTTTGTACTTGTAATTAGCATGTATGAAACACCTGGAATAAAAAGAGGATCCGTGAAAAGACTGAGTCAATTGCTTTCAAATAAGATAGCTGGGGATAGGTGCTGGCTTTGTGAGCCTTTAAAGTTAATAACTGATAGCGTTTCACATGCTTAGGATTGCACTCACAATTAAAGTGATTTTTTTCAATTGTAGAACCTATTGGTGTGATGAGTTTGACCCTATCCAAATGTTATCTCATCAGCTAGATAGCTTCTAAACTAGTCTGAAAGGTTTACTATATTCAGTTAGGTTTTTCTGAACTGATTTGAAGGTGTTTTCAGCCAATTCAAAATAGTGGCTTTTAAACTTAGTTTTTTAAAAGCTTTCCATGCAGCTGGAGAAATGTCTCAGGCAAATTCCTGAGTTTGATTTAAATTTCATTCACATCATTCTTCAATTATTTCAGAATTGATTTATATCAGTTTAACTGCATTCACTGAACTGTGTAGGGTCACTCTGGGTTTGCACTTATTTCAGATGGATGAGGATCTGTCCTAGTACATGAATTGCAAGTTGACAGCAGCCAATTCCAACATTCACTTTGCTGCTATAGGAAACATGAGTTCATGTGGTTAAGGGTATATTACAATTACACTTTCTAGTCCCTCCAGTGAGCAGCCTTTTTCCCTTATTCCTGGGCTTGGGCCATTCTAAGATGTGGGTTGTACAAACTAGGTTTTGAGCCCAACTTTGAATACTACCAAGCTGATACATAGAGAAGGAAGTATTAATTATGTCATGGCGGGTTGAATTTGGATGGATGCCAGGTGTGCTTTATCCTGTTCTATCACTTTCCTGCACAGTAGGACAGGGCAGGTCAAAAACATAGAAAAAAAAAAATGTTCCTGATGATAAAGGCAGATACCTCATGTGGTAGCAAAGGAAAACAGAAGATTTCTACTTCCCTTTGTGATGGTTTGGGTGTTACCCCTCCTCACCCCCCACTTTGGAACTCACCCAGACTAGACTCAGCAGCTCTGGAAATTGAATGAAGCATATATCTACAGCTTAGCACAATATACAAGCAGATAGTTGCAATATATATAGTTATATACAGAAATATACAAGGTAAAAGGTAATATAGAAACACAACACCTCTCCCAGAAACCTGAGTCCCCAGGAGGGGCTCCCAAACACCCTTCCATCATCTCCCACCCCTCTCAACCTTATCCCAGACGTTGCCTTGTGCCCAAGGAAGAATGGAGGGTCAGCCAGGTGGGTTAGGAAGCAGGTGGATTAAGCAGAGAGATAGCAGGTTAAGTGAGAGAGAGAAAATGCAGCCCACAGCCCAGACAGAGAGTGACTCCCTTATCTATGTTTGGATTCTTATACATCTCAGCAAGCCTATGAGTGAAGTAGACATCACCATTGTTTCCCTTTCACAGCCTATTATCTAGTTCTTCTCACCAAAACATTCTGGCTAGCTTCAAACTAGCACACCCTTCAGCAGGTGATGTCCAGTCACTTCCCAGGAAGTGGTCCTTAAGTATGTATAGCACTTGCTCCAGAAGAAAACTATTGTAGTAACAAACCCTCACTCTTCCTCCTTTCTCAGCGTTTTTTGCTGAGTGGGTGTCATAGGATATGGAATATCCCTTTAGCCAGTTTTGGTCAGTCATTCTAGCTGTGTGCCTTCTCAAGGTCTTGCTTGCTTTCAGCCTACTGGACCTTGGAGATGGGGAGTAATGTTGGGGAGACCAGGTTAATTTTGTGCAAGCACTGCTCAGCAGTAGTGGTGTTTTATCAAACCTTTCTAGCTACAAATACAAAGCACAGAACCAATAAGACTGCTGCAGGAAAAAATAATACAATCTCAGCAAGACCAGTGTGTGCAGAGAGGATAACATCCAACCTTGGAAATGTAAATTACCAGATGTGTCTCTTCATAAGTGCACTGGACTTATTTTTCCATTGCTGCCCTCTTAGGCAATGGCAACTTGCCTAATTCTAGATTAATGTACAAACTGCAAATATGGAAAATACTGAATCCTGGGGTGGGCTCATGTGAGCTGTTAAATACTGGGCACTTAGCCTAAGGTATTCAGCAAGGAATAGCATGGGTTTTTCCCTTACAAATGTAGACTTACTTAAATTGAGGAAAATTACTTTATTTGTAAGCTCCTTAATCACTTGAATTGCCTAGATTAAAACCCACAAAAACTTATTGCGGGATTCAGTATTAAAACCTGCTCATAAACAGTCTACGAATTAGAAATGTAATCCATAAATTGCGAGACACAAACTGCATTTTATTTTAACTACCAGGAAGATAGTGATTCTGAAATAATGTTAAGGTGTTATGTATTCAATCTATATGGCAACTTAACATCCCTTGTACACACTGCCTTCCGACCTGGGAATCTGTTATGTTTGTAGGAATTTCTATGACAGTTTGTGCTGAACAGCATAATGGGAGGGAAGCCCGAAACCTTACTACACAGTATGTTTTGTCTTCCACTTTCATTTGGGAATTACAAAGATTTCTGAAGAGTGGGTAACCAGACCAAGCAATCACAAAAACCAAAACATTAAATCAAATGCAAGAAAAAGCTTCTCCTTTAATGATATAAAGTAGCATCTGTAACAGTCAAGGGTATAATAGCAGAAGGGAGACCCACAGAGCTAAGGTTTTGTTGCTGATTTACGTACATATGCCAACCTATTGGCATAATCAATTAGTTTTTCTACTAATTCTCTGTGCTCTTTACCTTTATCCATGGACCATCCATCCAGATAAATAATGTTATTCAGGTGTGTTTGTTTATTAGTATAAATCCATTTTCCTCAGATGCAGATGAACATTCTTTTAAGAAATGTCTAGCATCATAATGAGTTTTCCCAAGTGTGATTCAATCTGCTTCTTGTCAGACACACTTCAGGATTCCCAGATTTTACAGTGTCCCTGAAAATTCTAATTACATAGCAAAGACTAAAAGCATGCACATATACACCCTCCACGCTCACTACCCTTCTTAGTACTTATTACCACAATTATTAGCATGCAATACTTTTATATGCTTGAATTTGATCATTTTCCATTTACAAAATTCTGCAGGCTCCATTAAGGTGTGAATTGTGGCATAATGTTGGTCATTTATTGCACATGTTTGTCCAAAAGGAAAATAATTGCGTTCTTCCCAAATTAATTTTTGTTTAGCTGGCATTTAGAAAACACAGTACAAGGGAGCCAAGGCAAGTGAGACAGATTGTAAAGGACTGTTGCAAACAGTAACACAACACACAAGCAGCTGCCTGTGTACTCTGAAAGCTGTGTCCTTGGTTGCAGTTTTGTTGCATGGAAATATAATATGGTAGGTATGGCACCTTTCAGCATGGGCCAAAGTTGTATCATGCAGATGTATGGAAGAGCAGACATCTAACTTTTAGGTGGAAGCTTAGCAGAAAGATGCAGCACTTGGGTGAAAATTTTAGTGAAATGAAGTTTGGTCAGTGGAAGACATTGAGAAGTACTTGGAAATTTTTGCCATTTAGAAAGTGATTCCAGATTGTTGCAGCTTTTCCATTCTGGAGGGGAACTGAGCCAAGCCAAATGGGTCCCACCTGTGCCTACTTCCCAAGCAGAAGCAGGAATTTGAGGTATCTGTTGTCAGGTGTAGAACTCAGGGTGATAGTCACAGCATGAAACCTGGTTTTTCTTTCTCCTTTGCTCAATTGGCAAAAGTTTCTGTACATGTATCTGACACTAGTTTCGTCTGAGCTTTTTTTGGATCTCCATTGTTGAGCTATATAGGCTTTTAGAGTCACAGAATCATATTTGTGTTACTAACCCTAGTTCTTAAAGTAATGATTGTGAAACCATTAAGTGTAGTGGTATGACACTTAAGTTAGTCACATTCCCCTGGAAACAAGCTGGACACCCATCTGCAGCTGTAGGCTATTTTCTCACTCTTTTGCTTTTTTGTATTAAAGAATACGTGAATAGCTTGTATTCCCTGAGCACATTCTATGGCTATTGTATACATTGTTCTCTGGTGTAAACAGTTGTAACGAAAGCTTGTGATTTATCATGAGTCATGCTTGACTAGTTTTGTTGTCCTACAGCTCTTGCTGACCTTTAAAAATGCACTGTGATAGACACCTTTTCCATGAGTATGAAAACATAGATGTCTGTGACTTGCTGCCTTTGTATTTTGTTCGTTACTCATTCCTGAAATACAGCTCTCTGGTTCATGTGAAACCATCTGCCTTGTACATGACATTTGTTTTTTTTTTGCCAGGTATTGCATAACTAAGTACTGATAGAAAGAGGAACGAGTTTGCCAATTATAGTTCTTCTTCTTTAGGCTTGGTCAGGAAAACTCACTGATTTCAGTTGCTAGAAAACAGGAAGTTAAATTCTTTGTGAAAATTTGGTTCTTTGTGAAAAATATTATGAAAGTGATATTGTAAAGTCTTTATTGTTTCTTGACAGGCTTTTACTCCAGGTTCCAGTTCTGGAAACTCTGCTAGGCTTGGTAATAGAGTTTAGCTGAGAAGATCTTATGACTGACGTTTAATTAACAGATCTGTCGATATGGGCTTGAAAGGACATTTCTGCAGTCTATTCCCTACACAGAGAGCTAGTTAAATCTAAAGGTGGCAAACAAATTAACAGACCCACAAGAGCACTTTATCTGAATGAGGTCCAGGCAGTAGATTTTAACAATCCAGCAACCCAGAAGATTACTTGATTCTTGACTTTCAGAGAGGGTTATTTCAAAGTAGATGAGTAATGTGTGGCTCCTTACAGGAAGAAGATTGACTGACTGCTGACAAAAAAGAAAGATGTTGGGGAATTTCTATTTTCAGGATGTTTCATTTCCTTTTCCTGTTCTTAATGCTTAAGACACGTTACTTTGTAATTTGCTAGAAAACTAGACATTAGGAAGAAATTCTTTAGAGTAATGGTAGTGAGACACTGGAGCAGATTATCTGGGAAGGTCATGGATGGCCTCTTTCTGGAGGTGTTCAAGGCCAGGCTGGATGAGGTCTTGAACAACCTGGTCTGGTGGAAGTGGCCCTTATGGTAGGGGGAATTTGAACTCGATGATCTTTAAGGTCCTTTCCAACCCAAACCAATCTATGAATCTGTGAAAACAAAATGTGTGTGGAAAGCCTGAAACATTCATTTGCCAGGGTAGCTGGAGGCACAATGCTAGCTTATAGATTAAGTTAATGAAATTCTGAATTACAGAAACTGCAGATGCATTTCTCAAGTATTTTAAGGTAACAAGATCAACGTGGGAGTCTATGGGACAAATCCAGAGGAGAAGAAGCATGAGATTAATTTTTCCCCTATTCAGAAAAATAATAATTAAAAAAAAGGTATATTATGATGCTTCTATGTCATCACTTTCACTTGGAGACAATTTTTTAACACCTTACAAACTGATGAGAGGATAGGTTGGTAGGGGGGAGGCAAGCTTCTTTCTTCAATGCAAGGCAATTTCCTGAAGTGTCATCTGTCTTGTGTGTGTTGTTTTCCCAGATTTTCCAGAATCATATCTGCAATTTGCTCATTTAGGCCAGTTCTCACCCTTCATTTCTATGTTGTCTCCCAACTGACTTTGTAATAGGAATCTTTGTCTTTGCATTGACAACAAATGTTTTGAAATGAGGCTTTCAAAAGGCAAGTAAATGCATCACCTAATTTGAAATGTGAAAGCCATGTTATGCCAGTTTTTCACTGTCATTATGTAAAGATGTAGCATCTGGGGCGTAAGAAGAAGTCAGAAGAGATGCTGTAATAGAAAGTGTCAGAACAACTCAATGCTTGCTCTTTCACTCTGCCTGGCAAATTTGTATAAAGCAGTGGTTTAAATAGGAAAAAACTTTACAATGTGGAACTCTTAGAGTGATACACTGTATTTCTCTTGAAAGCTTTTACATGTACAGGCAATTGGAAGTGACTCCCTCAAACATGAGGACAACTTTAATAACTGTCAAGTGTCAGTGAAGTAGGCACATAAACGGAAGAAATGTCACAGTCCATCAGCTTTTCCTTACTTCTCCAAATCGCTTTTCATTCCTTAGTCACCTACATGTATAGAAAGACTCTGTGCAGCAGTTCTGCACTTTATCTGCTGCAGAAAAATGTTGGTATGTCTGGTTTGCACCTTTCCTGTCTGCAAACCTCCTGCCTAGCATTCAGATTGGATTTTCACTTCTAAACTTAAGCATAATCTGTCCTTGAGGTATGATTATGGTAAAAAAGTGTGACATCTTGATATTCCATATTTATTCTCCTTCAGTGGTTTCTATAGTGAATCTGCTCACTGCACATCCAAACCCAAAAGCTGCTGTGTGGGTAAATGCAGTTTGGTACCTGAAAGTAAAGCCAGGGGCTTGATCACCCTTCTTCATCAATTTCATCAATGGGAAGCACTATTTTTAGTGACACTTTAACTATGTAAAACTAGAGATGGCTCCAAGGCACACTTACATTTCAAACATCTGAAATAAGAGGAAAGTAAGTCACACCAGAAACACACTCAGCCTGTATTCACAGGGACAGTCTACTGGTTTGCTTTGTACAAAAACGTGGATTGCAGAGTTTTACTGTAGGGTAGGGAGATATTAGAGGGGTTGAGTGAAGGCTACTTGTCAAGATCAGAGCTCAAGCAAAAATAAATTTTAAAAGGAAATACAGCTTCATTATTCTAGCCAAAAAGTAAACTGAGAATGCCCAATTTTTAAACTATTCAGCTTTTTGTTACAACATTTCTTATTTGATTTCACCAAATGTTTTAATCTACCCTTTGACAAGCAGTCAGTAGTAGGTTTTCCCTAAGGATCTGCACTGAGAGAGAGAAAAGAATTAATCCCATGTTCCCTGACGATTAAAAGATACAGCCTATTTCTATTGCATTTTTAGTGCATATTTCCATCAAAAGGAATCGAATATTATTTTAGCTCTTCTGTAAATGATACTGATAATCTCCTACTGCTCTTCCAGCAGAGCCTGAACTCCTAGCTCAGCTTTTTTAGACTCCTGGAGATCCCATTTGTTTCAATTCCAACTTCTGACAGTTTATTAGAGGCAGTGAGGCCATATTTATTCCTCTTCTAAGGGTGAACAAAAGGAAGAGTTTCAGCAGCAGCGTAAGTAAATCAAAATTTGATCGATATATATGTGGAATACATATATTGAATGTATATAAATCATAAGGCACCTAGCTTATTAGGAACTAAGTATGGGAAATCTCCCTTAGTAATAAGGAAGACAGACCCTGAGACAGATCCCTAAGAGAAGTATCATACTGCTTCTTTTTAAAATGTATCAAGTTCTTTTGGTGCTTCAGAGTTGCAGGAAATCCTGAAAATAAGATGCAGATATTTTTCATATAATTCCTATTGCAGGGCTGTGGATGCTTCATACTCTGTCTCACTGTAAATAGTATGCCATAGCCCGGTTTAACCGAGAGAAGACAACCTATCAATAATGTGATAGGCTGTGTGGTTTAATCCATAGAGTCTAAGATAACCACATTTTAATTTTTCTTGCTTTGTTCATAGATTGCATATAATAGGAATGTCTTGTAACTGTGCAAGAATACCTTATCAACTGAGTCTAACCACTGGGGTAGAAAGAAGGTTGGGCGGAGAAAGTGATATATTTTTTTTCCCGTTATTTGAACCTAATTACAAAGAAACACGAGGGAAGATGACTGTTGAGGGGTTTGAATCTGGGTTAGGAGTGGATTGCAATGAAGCTGATGGGGAAAAAAGAAATATTAAATAGTTTATTAATTATACACAGAAAACTTCCCCAAACTTATTTACAATTAACACACACAGAGTCTATGATGCGGTTGGTAAAACTGTTTTTGCAGAATGTCTATATACAGTCAAATGATTTAGGAAAATCTTCAGGAACATGTACAACTGGAGAGCCTTGCAGCACAAACTGCTGCTGAAAGATTAAGCACAAACCTTTACAAAGTTGAGTAAAGAGAGTTCGGGTACTCACCGGTCACAAGTCTCAATATTTGCGCTCCAAAAGCATAAGCAGGAAAATACATGTAGTGAAAGCCAGGTGGTGGACTTCCCGTGGTGATGGTGCGATGTGGCTTTGCTGCTTGTTCAGTCCAACTTGAGCACGCCGTCTGAGAAGGCCCACGGACACGAGAGAGGTCTTCCGTAGCTCTCAGGAAGTCATCGGGTGGTCAGCAGCCAGCTGGGCAAAGTAGGGTCCAGGTTTGCAGGCTGGAGCAGTCTGATTGAGTGCTGTGTATAGCAAGGAGTCGGCCCTCTGGCTGGCACGGCAGGCTGCAGCGGCCGGCAAGTCCCAGTGTCGAAACTCTTTGCTAGGTCGTTGCAGGGTCGTTACCGATATTCGGGCTCGATCGGGCAGGGTCAGGCTGCCAGTCATAGGCAAGTCCCCACTTATGTGGAATGCAAACTGTGGTGGCACACAGAGGCACATAAGGCAAACAGGTAGCGAACATAACAAAAGCAGCAGTAGCAAGGAAGCAGTTTGCTAGGGTTGGAAGCATTTTGGCCAGCGTCTTTGACCAATAGCAACAGGTAAAACCGCCCCTAGAACCAGTCCTGAGTTATTTCTCCAGAAAAGAAAGATTCACAGGCCTAGGATCCTGACCTGTGCTTATCACAAAACAAAGCAAGCTGAAAAACAAGGCCAAATATGGGGTCTGTCATAGACTGAGATGCGACAAAGCTTTTGTCTGCTTTCCCACTTTTTCCACCCAGGAAGTAGAAGCGGGAAGGGGCAGGGGCAAAAGGGGTATTTGGGCAGGTGTTTAGGGCATGTGATGGATATGTGTTCTAGGCATAATTTGGACCTTCCACCACAGTGATACTACGTTATGCAAAACCATCATGCATTCAGTTCTGAAGTATGAAATACTTCATGTATTCTGCAATGTTATGCAGAAAGAATGAAGAGAATGTGGTTTTTTTTTCCTTTTGAAATAGAAGTAGCATATATCTGTATGCTTCCGCTACTTTCTGCCAACCTGGTTTTGTCTACCCACAGAAGTTACCCTTAGTTTAAGAAGGAGCTTCTCAAAGGAACACTAAAAATGTACTACACAAGTAGAACACACTATAACATAGGACAATGATGCATCTCTTATTTCAGAGTAGACAATCAAACTAATATTTAAGTAAAGCAGAAAATAATTCTCTTTGGTCTTGAAAATCTGAGCAACTGTTTAAATAATTATGAGGATGACCTTTTTTTTTTTTTTTTTTCCTGAAATTTGGAAAAAAAAAAACAGTTTGGGAGACAAAACCACAATTCTTTCAAAAGGAAACTCAAAAAGTGAGGACTGAAATTGATGTCCTTGTGAAAAAAAAATCAGCTCTCAACTGATGAACTCATTCTGTTTGGTACCTTAAGGTATATTTAAGAAATCAGGAGGTCTGAACGATGCTGAGATCTATTATTAACATGTCTGTTTATTTCCTGGCAATTGTTTGACTGTTGTGGCTTATCACTGCAGCTGAACATTAGGTCTCACATCTTATTCATTTCACCTAGAACAAGATGTATAGGTTCTAAATTATTTTCTTCCTTCTCTTGCCCACATTGTACTTTCCCTGGAGGGATCAACTCTACAGGGTATTTTAAATAATGAGGGAAACTAATACAGAGGTAGCCCCAGGAGTATTCTGTAGTAGACTAGGATGATTTGATTGCAATGAACTGTGAGCATGAGAGCACTGTGCTGATATTGTAAGCATGGCAACAAGATGCTCTAAAAAGTGTATAAACCTCAAGTTGCCTTGCTGTTACAGAGTTGTCTCTGTGTTTTCAGTGTGGCACTCTGAGAACAAACTGGGCCAGGTTCTGAATTTTTTCAGTGAAGCTAAAATTTTTGGGGTCTGCCTCATATGATTTCAAATCAGTTTGGGGAAGCAACAGAAGTTACTGCTCTTCGACAAAACATCTGCCTGAAGTCAAATGGAGATTGCTTAACTGTTCTTGGAAGTTCACTGAGGTCCTCCTTGCACTGCTGAAACTCCTCACTGCTGAGTCAAGGGAGGTGCTGTATGCTGAACCACTGGAGATCTCCGACACGATTTGCCAGGAGAATGTGAGTTCTTCATTTAAGCTTGAGAAAACTCATTATGGGTAGATAGCTGTCTTACAATTGAAATCTTGGCCCAAGTTAGGGGCCAAACCTAGCCTCAATCAAGTTTGAATATATTATGTAGATGTAGTATATATGTAATTATTTGGAATGTTGGCATATAGCCAAGCACACATTTACCATAAGTGCAAAATAATTTCATCAAAATCTAAGTCAAATACCTATAATTGTGAAACAGAGCAGAAGCAGACACATCCTGACCTTTTGGCAAGCTCTGGTATTGTTAGAAAAGGGGCAAACAGATACTGATTCTACATATTTCATGGCAGTGAAATATGGAGCTTTTCTTCTACTACTTTTTAGGCAGTTTTTATGTAATGCAGCCTTCTGTGATCTTCAGAGTTTTTAAAATACCATATGAACTTACAAGGTGAAAATAAAAATTCACTCTTCTGCACTCTCAGGCATATAGCCTATACATAGCCCACATAAGAGCAAAATTTCATCATGTGTGGCATTGAAAATAAACGTGGCAGTGTACCCCGCTGCCAAATTTAGATGGGAAAAAACTAGTATTTGTCACAATTATTCTTGTCCTATGCTGATAAGAGAGAAGGGAAATGAGGTTTGATTGTAATAGACCAATCTATTTCCATTACTGAGAAACCTCTTGCCAAACAGGCACTGCATCAGCAAAAACTGTCTCCCTAGAATATATTTAATAGATGACCTGAATGATTGTATGTCACAAAGTCTTGCTGTTGTCAGGACACAACAGGTCCATGCTGGATCTACAAAATGGGGGCATTCCTGTGCTTGCACTTAACCTCAAATCGACAAGTATGGATATAAATCTCAACGTGGGAAAAAGAAAAGCCAGATCTAAATACATTCTTAAGTAGGTGAGACCCTCCATAGACAAAATTGGAGGTGTCTCTGACGACCAGCATTGGAGGAAGGGACCAGGAGGAAGTGCTCAGGGTTTTCTATACAATGACTTGGCATTTGTCCTAAAATTGTAGTATAATACCACTTTGTAGGCATTTTTAAGGAAAAACACAGTCAGCAGGTTCAGTCTCTACATTACCAGGTCTCTTTTTCATATAATAATAGATATTTAAGCAGTGTCTGAACACTTTTTTAATGGTTCATGAGGTGCAGCCTTATGACCTGCTGTGCGGTATATGATGTGCATTTGTGTCCCTAATGTTCTGCGTGCCCAAAGAACCAATTGTGGAGAATTTGTTGGTTTTCCTCTGCTTTTATTCCTCTACTAACCTGAAGCTCACCAGTATGAATCAAATGCAACGAGGTAGGTGCCTCAAAAATTTAAAGGGAAGAGTCCCAGATCGATGTCCTGTGGCGTAAAGGGCAGAAGTGTGAGCTTTGCTTCTTAAGCAAGTTGAAGCTGTGATGAGCTGCATGGCAAGAAGGTTTTTCAGCTGTAATGTTCAGACTTGTGGGAGGATGTATTGGACATTTGTGGCAGGGAAGGGATGAGGAAAGGACAACGAATACTGGAAGGACTGTAGGAGTGGCGGGTTGTGAGAGATGGGGGTTTCTACAATAAAGGGAAAGAGCAAAAGGCAGCAACTGGAAACCAACTGGAACTAGCTAAATAACTTTTCCTCTGTTTTATCTCTAGTCACTGAATTTTCTCTCCTGCTGTGTACTTTACATTCATAAGTGTGTGAAAGCAGTAAAAATAAAAATTGACAACCTTGAAGGTTTTTAAAAGGATTTGGAAAAATTATTTGCACGGAAGACAGAATTGCTATAGCTGCTTTTATAATGGTTTGGTTTTATCTGTGTGTATCCAAGTTTCCCTTTATTCATCTAGCCCCCAAAGCATAAGAAGTACTTTTCAATATTTTGCTTTTAGCCACAATTTTTCACTTGCCTTACGAGAACTGACTGTATTGCTTTAAAATGATTTCCAGGCTCTTGAAAAACAGTATTTTATCTGAAAACCTGGACCTGGTTGGAGGATACAGTACAGCAAATAAATAGTTCACTTCTGGGATTGGCATGGCATCATACTGAGTATATAGTTTGGGTTGTGGGGAAAAGTCTGGCTCTTACAGGAAGAGAAACAGTTTAGTTTCCTTTATGCCACAGTAAGACCTCACTGATGGCAAACTAGCACTAACTGTTTTTGAATTAACCTCATGAGAAAATCTCACACAGTTGCTAGCTATCTCTGGACCTACACAGAATGCACTGTAAGGGAAGCAGAAACAGTCTTGCATGTAAATACTTTTTTTACTCCATGCCTTTGAATATTCGGAGAAATAAACGATAGATTTATATGCAGCTGTTCTTCTATGACTGGCTATCATCTGAGTTTAATCTGCACATCCAGAAGAGATCGCTGTGGTGGGTTGAGAAATTACACTCCCCTCTCCCAAAATAAAACTGACTAGCCTGGAAGGTTTGGAAGTAAGATAAAGCTGTATTTTACAGCAAGCCAAATTTGGAAACATATATGCAGAATATTTTTACATGTATTTACAATTATATGCAATCATTTACAGTTTAGGAATAATACAGAAATCCAGTCTTCTCTTCCTGGACAAAGACTAGGAGGGGCCAATGCTACCTTCTTCACTCCCCCAGACAGAAAACTAGCAAGGCCTCTCCTGTTATCAGGAAAAGGAGTCATAGAGGCAAAGGAACAGCAATAGAGCCAGAACCCAAGTGCCAGGAGAACCAAATTGTTTATACATTGCTGGTTTATCCCTCTTAGCAGATCAATGAATGGTACAGGCTTTATCATAATTATTCTTTTACATCCAGTGCTCTAATTTATTTACATTCTGCACTGAACTTCTGGGAAAATCCCCATTTCTCTTACTGGAATTTTCTAATAAGCCTTAAACTACTACAGTCTCCCACAGGCTCCTAAAAGCATGCAGTCTTGTATGTCTTACACAAATATGCAGGTGACATTCTCTCAGATAGGATTTTGAAGTATTTAACTATAACTTTAGTAACACATTACTGAATGATTTTGTGAGGTAATGAAAGAAGGATAGTGCCTCTTGCTACATAAATTGAGAGGCACAGATACATAGGTGAGTAAGGTCCTCTTCTCTACAATAACACTAATATATGCTTCCCCATGGCATAAATACACCTGAAACTACCTTATCATTTAGTTCCCTGTCTCTGAGAACATTAGCATCACTGTGAACCCAGCACTAACAATTGTCTCCACAGGCTGTTGCTAAGCCAGGGCAGGTCCTTCACTGCTTAACTAGCTCTGCTGATCACTCATCTGTTTTCAGGTAATGCTATTCATAGCTGGGCCTCCTTTGCATAATTAATAAAATCAAACCAGAATTTCTTCTTTCTGATACAGCTAAATGTTCTGCACAAAGAATATTTGTATAGGAACAGAACAAAATAGGCTCAACCTACTTGTACATTTCTGCTTAGACAAATGTAGGTATGAAGAGAGTGATTTGCCATTGGAATGGGCTGCCCAGGGAGGTGGTGGAGTCACCGCCCCTGGGGGTGTTCAGGAAAAGACTGGATGAGGCATTTAGTGCCATGGTCTAGTTGACTGGATAGGGCTGGGTGATAGGTTGGACTGGATGATCTTGGAGGTCTCTTCCAACCTAGGTGATTCTATTCTATTCTAAGGGGAAAAATTGTGCTTTCCACTATTCAACAGATAAATACTGTGAAATGCCTTTTTTGACTGGAAGGTCAGGTACAAGATCGATATGCAAGGAATGGCTTTTTAGCCAATTGTTTGTCTCAGTACAACCTACAAAAGATTAAGATGTCTAAATCTTGAAAAAAAAAAGTCTTCCTCTTAGGATCCTCAATCTTCAATATCTGACCTTCATTTTCCTCTTATTTGATGCCTACTGCAGGAAAAACTACAAAACATTAATTGCTTTTAAATACATCCATCTCCCAAGAGATTATACATTCAGACAGCAGTTAGTAATTAATGACACATCCATACATAGGGAAAAATGCTTTGTAATAGCTGTTCTTGAAGTAATTATTCTATTATCTCTCCATGTACAGCCTCACTGTTTGAAAAATTACAGGGGACAGTTATTTCCTATTGTCTCTTTTATGACTACCTTCTGTGGATGGCAACTTCTGCTTTCCCTGTCAAATCAACACGAGCTAGCTTTTGTTTTCTTATATTACATTTGGAAGAAAAAAAAAACCCAAAGAACAGAAGAACAGATCCATGCTGTGACCCAAAATGTAGAATTTACCTTTGTAGCAGAGTGAGAAGAAAAAAAAATCTCTAAAATACTTGAAACTGTAGTTGTGATGTATTAATGAAGCCTTTTAGTAGTCATATCTGTAGCTACTTGTCAAAATGTTATTAGAGGATCAAGAGTAAGTATCCTCTTCCTTCACCTGTAGGCTAAAATTCTTAATGGTAATGAGAAAATATCCTGTCATTTTCTGGTTTCATGCTTGCCTCATGATGCAACTGAAGTTATTATTACCTAACATTCCATAGAATATATCTAGATTTGAAGAATTATGCTGCAAAATAAAAATTGGCCATTTTGTATGTAGATGTTTGGAGTGATAGTGAAATTGATAATTTAAATATATCTATACATGAGGGTAGCAGAATATTCTGCTTATGGGCCTGTATGTGTGCAGACTGAGTGCATTATTTTAAACCTGAGTAAGGATTTCTAATGAGCTGTTGGACAGAAATAAAAATTCACTCTTTGTAACCCAGTATCTCAAGGCATAAAACAGTGTGCACAACACATTTCAGCAATTTACAAAATAATTCCATGAGAATAATTCTAGTGAAGTACCTAGGTTGTAAGAGCAGCTTTTCTGTTCTAGTGCCAAGGTATTGTGACGTCTCCCCACTATTTGAAATTACCCAGATTAACTCAGATCGTTTGGAAGTAAGAAGCAGCTTTATTTACAGCATGGCAAGATTTATGAGCATGAAGTTTAGGCTTGAGGTGAGGAGAAAGTTCTTCACTGAGAGAGTCATTGGACACTGGAATGGGCTGCCCAGGGAGGTGGTGGAGTCACCGTCCCTGGGGCTGTTCAAGGCAAGGTTGGACGTGGCACTTGGTGCCATGGTCTAGCCTTGAGCTCTGTGGTAAAGGGTTGGACTTGATGATCTGTGAGGTCTCTTCCAACCTTGGTGATACTGTGATACTGTAATACTGTGATATATACACTATATACAAGTATTGACATGTATTTACAACTATATACAAGTTAGAAATAATGCAGAAATCCCAATTTTCTCATGGACAAAGCAAACTGCCCAGAAGGACTCAAAGCTATACCTCACTCCTGTTTTCTCCTCTCTCCATCTCAGATACATACACATAAACAGAGGACAGTTTACATGTTGATTGCTGAAATCAGAGGTAAGGTATCAAAGCAGATGGAGGTTAAAAGGAAGCAATTAGATCCAGCAGCACAGACCAGACAGAGAAAGGAACAGGGCAATGTCCCAGGAAAAAGTGAGATTACATTGTTTATATTTTGACTTTTTATCCCTCTTGGCAAACCAGTGAATGACATAGACATCATCTTTATTTTCTTTTCTCTCATTAAAATATTACAACTAGCCTCAAACCAGCACAGGTATGAATACCCTGTCAACTTAATGGCAATGAGATCACTTACCAGTAAGAGAAGGAGAGTCAGATCCTACTGCACAATGTCATCCAGCACAGTGAATGTCTCTAAGTTGTACAAATAAACCAGATTTCATACCAGGTAAAGGACAATGGCAGTGACATGATGAGACTCTGATCACCAAGTTAATCTTGTGAATAATCTAACAAAAGAACAGGATTGCAATCTAGAGAAGTAAGAAAAAGTGAAATACACCTCAGAACATAAAAACAGATAAACAAGGTCAGGCTGATGATCCCCCTATCCCAGCATCCCATCCCCAGTGTTGGGTGAAAAATACTTTCTCAAAAATGTAAATCCAGAGTAAATATATACAATATTCCCCCTGAGCATTTTCCCAGCCTCCAACCAGCTGCATTTCAGGGAGATGATGAGTTAGAGACACTCCTTATGTGTTTAGCAACCTTAGTAAATTTCTTTTCAATAAATTTCCTCAGTCTTGCTTTGAAGCAATGTAAACCCTATTATCATTCATAACATCTGGTTGGAAGGCTTTCACAGCTTAATGACATTCTGGGAACAGTCACTTCCTTTGTTTGCTTGGTACCTGTTAAATAAAAACCTTTTTATGTTGTTTCCTAGTTATGATTTATTAATTTACTCCAGCATTTTTGCTCGATGAGTACACAAAGCATTCAGAAAACGAGGCATTTTATGATTACTTTATGTTCTGCAATAAAACAATTCCAATATTGAAAATTATGTACAATGTGGAAATCTTTATCAACATCATCTTCCAGATCCTTCCTATCCCATGTTTTCTGTCCCTCATTGATTTCAGAAGTCATATGAAGGACTTGAGGCAAACTTGTTTATTTCACAGAATGTCAGAATGTCAGGGGCTGGAAGGGACCTCGAAAGATCATCTAGTCCAACCCCCTGCCAGAGCAGGATCACCTATACTGTGGGAGAACACTCTCCCTAGGCAGGGCATGAGCTGGTAAACATCAGAGCTCATGCTGCGAACTGTCCTTGGGCTGTCTGGGGCCCAGGACAGTAAGCTGTAAACAATGAGCACCCCACACACACGTGCAGGGGGCTGAACTTGCCATCCCATGGGGTGGACACCAGGGATTGAGTGACCTATCGATACCTTGTTTGTAACTCTGAACCAATCTGTACCTTCCACTTATGTAAACCTTAGCTAGTTGTGCACACCTCTGCTAAAGGGCTATATAAGCTGTTGCACTTCCTGAATAAAGCTGTACTGTACTGTACTGCACTGCACTGGCCATAAGGCTGCTGGCAGCTAACTGAGTCCTCGCCAGTACCTCGATCGATTCTCGGCCTCCCCGGTGGCCTGCCACCTGCACTATACCACATCACACAGGTGGGTTTTGAATATATCCAGAGAAGGAGACACCACAACCCTCCTGGGCAGCCTGTTCCAGTGTTCTCAAAGCAGAAAAACTTTCTCGTGTTTACATGAAACTTCCTGTGCCTCAGCTTCCACCCATTGCCCCTTGTCCTGTCACCAGGCAGCACCCGGCAGAGCCCGGCTCCATCCTCCTGGCACTCACCCTTTACATATTTATAAACACTGATGAGGTCACATCTCAGTCTCCTCCAAGCTAAAGATCCTCAGCTCTCTCAGTCTGTCCTTGTAAGAGAGGTGTTCCATTCCCTTAATCTCCTTTGTGGTTCTATGCTGGACTCTCTCAAGCAGTTCTATGTCCTTCTTGAACTGGGGCGGGGGGGGGCAGAACTGGACACAGTACTCCAGATGTGTCCTCACCTGGACAGAGTAGAGGAGCAGGAGAACCTCTCTCAAACTACTAGCCACCCCCCTTTTAATACACCCCAGAATGGCGTTGGCCCTCCTGGCCACAAGAGCACACTGCTGGCTCATGGTCAACCTCCCGTCAGCTAGGACCCCCAGATATTTTCCCCTTCATTGCCTTCCCACAGGTCAGTCCCCAACCTATAGTGATCTCTGCAGTTGTTCTTTCCAGGTGCAAGAGCCTACACTTGCCCTTGCTGAACTTCATTCAATTTCTCCCTGCCCAGCCCTCCAGCCTAAGTCTGGCTAAATGGCAGCACAGCCTTCTGGTGTGTCAGCCACTCCACCCAATTTGGTGTCATCAGCAAACCCGCTGACAGTGCACTCTGTACCTTCATCCAGGTCACTGATGAATATACAGAACTGCTCCCAGTACTGATGGGCCCCTGTGGGACTCCACTAGTTACATGCCTCCAACTAGACTCCATCCCATTGACCACAACTCTCTGGCTTCTTCAGCCAGTTCCCAATCCACTTCACTACCTGATCATCCAGACCACTTTGTTACTCTAGGCAAGTGTAGGTCAGCACTTGAAAGATACTTCCTTTTTTAATTATTGAATACCTACAAAAACAGGTTTAAAAGTCCACCCCATCACAATAATTTCACCAACAAACACACCCTGATAGTTACTTCTGCTACTAAATTATTTATGCTAAATTGGTTTACTTTTCAACTTTTGCATATTAAGGTATTTTAAATCCTTATACATTGCTTTAGAAGAGGGGTCCTCAAACTTTTTAAACAGGGGGCCAGTTCACTGTCCCTCAGACACTGTTGGGGGCCAGACTATAGTCTGGTTCCAGCCCAGTAGTGTCCAGGGCCTGACTATAGTTTAGTTCCAGCCCAGTAGTGTCCAGGGCCTGACTATAGTTTAGTTCCAGCCCAGTAGTGTCCAGGGCCTGACTATAGTTTAGTTCCAGCCCAGTAGTGTCCAGGGCCTGACTATAGTTTAGTTCCAGCCCAGTAGTGTCCAGGGCCTGACTATAGTTTAGTTCCAGCCCAGTAGTGTCCAGGGCCTGACTATAGTTTAGTTCCAGCCCAGTAGTGTCCAGGGCCTGACTATAGTTTAGTTCCAGCCCAGTAGTGTCCAGGGCCTGACTATAGTTTAGTTCCAGCCCAGTAGTGTCCAGGGCCTGACTATAGTTTAGTTCCAGCCCAGTAGTGTCCAGGGCCTGACTATAGTTTAGTTCCAGCCCAGTAGTGTCCAGGGCCTGACTATAGTTTAGTTCCAGCCCAGTAGTGTCCAGGGCCTGACTATAGTTTAGTTCCAGCCCAGTAGTGTCCAGGGCCTGACTATAGTTTAGTTCCAGCCCAGTAGTGTCCAGGGCCTGACTATAGTTTAGTTCCAGCCCAGTAGTGTCAGGGGCCGGACTGTAGTTTGGTTCCAGCCCAGTAGTGTCCAGGGCCTGACTATAGTTTAGTTCCAGCCCAGTAGTGTTGGGGACCAGAGTACAGTTTGGTTCCAGTCCATTCCCGGCGAGTGCTTGGGTCCTTGGGTGCTGTGGCAGCCGGTGAGCGGATTAAGTGGCAGGAAGTGGCTGCTTGGTTTTCCCCCCAAAGCCCGGTGGGGGAAGGTGATGTGTGTGTGTTCTGTAAATACTGGTGGGGCAGATTGAGGACCCTGTGGGGCCGTATCCGGCCCACAGGCCATAGTTTGAGGACCCCTGCTCTAGAATATAGCAGCTGCTAATGTGACAGGTTTGTTATCCTCCTGTAGAACCGTATAGGAATAGATGCAGAGAGAAGAAACACTGTAGCACTAAGCTCTCAGAAAGGAGCAATGTGCTATGTTCTCCAACGAGAAACTTAACTATTGTGTTTCCTTTCTACTGTTCTCCCAGTCATTCTTGATAGACCATGCTTTTGAGACTTCTTGATGATTGTTGATTTATCCTCTTCAGTTGTTTGCCTCAGCATTCTCTTAATGCTGCATCTTTGGTAGATGGGCACTGGATGCAGAAGGCGCATAGCCAAGCTGTTTCTTAACTGATCATTCAGACAGGTTTAAAGTAGTTCCCAAGCTGAGTAAATGGTAAGATGAATATTTTCCCATCGGTCAGGTAGAACACATTGTACCTTAACTAACTTCAGTAATCTGTAATATGGTGAACCTCTAGATCTCACCTCTGTGCTGTTCTCATCCTTGCCAGAGACTGAACACCCAGATCCTCGCTGGTTAACTTTTGGGTTTCACAGCACTGATATTCAGATGGTAAAAAAACAGAAGTTAGGATTTTCTCAGTGTAGAACTAAGCAGTTCTTTTGTATTTCAAATCACACTGCGTCAAATTTATATGAACTAGCAGTGTATCATCAAAAGATTTACTTAGCAGATTTAGTATGTTAATAAAATATATATGTGTCACAACAAATAAGACAATAAATTACAAGTTCTTGCACAAGAATATTAGAAATTAAGAAAATATTTAAAATGCATTGGAACACAGCTCATGGTTTTATGTCAAAGTCAAAACTAAAGTCATCTTCAGAGGTTTTAAGGCACAGTCAGAGACCCTACTGTTGAAAGAGCCCCTGACAAAATGCCAGTTCATTATAGAAATAGGTTGTCTGGCCTTTGAGTGGTTGTTCAATGGAAAAGAGGAATAAAAAGAGAGAGATAAAATCTATGTTGAAATCATAAGTATATGAAATGCCACTATAAGCTTCCTTTGGAAATACCTTCAGATCTTCCGTGGTTCAAAAATTAATTTCAGCAATGCCATCCTCATCCTACAAACCTTAGAGTCTACCTAATTAAACACTTCTCATGGAATGCACTATCTGAAGCCATTTGTCAGTTAACTGGTTTTGCTTGTTTGTCAGATAGCCCTGTCTCACAAGTCAGTGTCATTTTCTGCTAAGTAAGGGGTATTCGGTTTAGTGCTTTTAATGATGGTTACACTGAGATAACTTCCTGTGAAATTCTCCAAACATCAGAATTAATTTATGTTACCAGTACAAAAAAATAAAAATCCACAGGTAATTAAGATTTACTGAAGATATATTTTTTTACCATTCCAAGCAAGCTCTCAAGAGCAAATAACTGCTTTTGTTGATCTACTGATTCCTAGCAGAGAATAATGGGATATATATAGGATAGCCAGCAGTGAGCTCATTTATCAGAGAAGTCTTAGTTTAGGTAGTACTGCTGAGCTTTGACTATAATGAAAAGCTTAACCATGCTGACAATGTTTGTGGGAGAAGTATATTGTAGAAATGATCATAGAATCACAGAATAATAGAATTGCCAGTGCTGGCAGGGACCACAATGATCATCTAGTTCCACCCCGCCCTGTCATGGGCAGAGACACCTCACACTAGATCAGGCTGCCCAGAGCCACATTCAGCTTGGCCTTAACTCCAGGGATGAGGCTTCCACCAACCTGTTCTAGTGTCTTGCCACACTCATGGTGAAGAACTTCTTCTGAATGTCAAATCTTAATCTACCCACTTCTAGTTTTGCTCCATTCCCACCTTGTCCTATCACTACCTGCCATCCTAAAAAGTCCCTTACCAGCTTTCCTGTAAGCCCCCTTCATATACTGGAAGACCACAATAAGGTGTTCTCACAGCCTTCTCTTCTACAGACTGAACAACCCCAACTCTCTCAGTCTGTCTTCACAGGAAAGAAGCTCCAGCCCTCTGATCATCCTCATGGGCCTTCTCTGGACGCGTTCCAGCACGTCCATATCTTTCTTGTAATAGGGGCTCCAGAACTGGACACAGTACTCCAGGTGGGATCTCACAAGAGCAGTGCAGAGGGGGAGAATCACCTCCCTTGACCTGCTGGCCACACTTCTCTTGATGCAGCCCAGGACACAGTTGGCTTTCTGGGCTGCACATGCACACTGGTGGCTCATGTTGAGCTTCTCATCCACCAGCACCACCAAGTCTCTTTCTCCAGGGCTGCTCTCAAGTCACTCCCCAGCCTATATCAGTGCTTGAGATTGCTCCGACTCAGATGCAAGACCTTGCCCTTGGTCTTGTTGAACCTCCTGAGCCTGTCAAGGTCCCTTTGGATGGATTCCTTCCCTCCAGCATGTCAGCCACACCGGACCTCTGTCTTCCCTTTAATCTTAACCCACTCTCAACCAGCTCATCACCCTTCCCCAGATGAAGCTCCACTCACTCCAGCTGGTCGCTGATGTAGAAGGCAACACCTCTTCCTCTCCTACCCTTCCTAAAGAGCTTGTACCCATCTGTTCCTACATTCCAGTCATGGGAATCATCCTACCAAGTTTCAGTAATAGCCACTATGTGATGGCATCCCAGCAGCACAGTGGCCCTTAATTCATCCTATTTATTGCCCAAGCTGTGTGCATTTCCATAGAGGCACTTCAGCTGGGCTGGCCGTGTCATCTTCTTGTGCCAATCCCCCTTGTTCCCTTGAGGTGTCCTGGTGCATCACCACTGGCTTGCCTCAGGGCAACAAGTTGAGAGCCCTTACTAGCATTCCATCTCTCTGGCTCTGGTGAGCAGCCCCACTGTTTGTCACAGGCCAGCACGAGATTATTAACCCCTGCCCCCTTCAAATCTAGTTTAAAGCCCTATCAATGAGGCCTGCCAACTCCTGCCCCAGCATCCTTTTTCCCCTCTGGGACAGGTGCATACCATTAGTTGCTCTCAGATCTGGTGCCTTGTAAACTGAGCCATGATCAGAAAATCCAAACCTCTGTCGACACCAGTCCCAGAGCCATGAACTGACCTGTTGACTCCTTCTATATCTTCCCTTATCCATCACTGATGTCAGAGGGATGGGGAACACAACTTGAGCTCCCGATCCCTTTACCAGTTGCCCCAAGATCCTGAAGTCTCTTTAATTGCTTGTGAGCCTCTCCCTGATGCATCATCACTGCCCACCTGAAAGACCAGAAGTGGGCAATAGTCTGAAGGACTCATTAGGGTGGGAAGTTTACCTGACATCCTTTATGTGGGCACCAGGGGGACAGCAGACTTCTTTATGAAGCATGTTTGGTCTGCATACGGGGCCCTCCACTTCCCTCACCAGGGAGTCACCTACAACAGCAACCCTTCAGTTTTTATTTTCAGGGTCAGTTTTGATGGCCAGCCTGCAGCAAGTCAGCCTTGGTGGCACTTCTGGCCTTTGTGAGCCCTCGTTCTTACAACCAGTTCTTCCTGCAGACCCTCACACCTGTTCTGCAAGGGCACTGTAGACGGTGGGCTTCTTAAAGAGCATGCTTGCTCAATTTGTAGCCATTGTTCCATCGGGCAGAGACCTGTTCCCATTGACCCTGCTCCTGTGGGTTACTACAGGAAGGCTGGGGGGCTTGCTGATGAGAGGTCTGCTCCACTGGGAGTTAACTCCTGTTCTGGTTTTGTAGAGATCATTTTGTGGAGGTAATCAATTTCCCTCTCACCATCCCTAATGCTTCTCAACCTAATCACTTCGTCCTTGAGATCCATCGCTTCATCCTGGAGTTGTGTCTCTCGACTGAGCAGGTGAAAAAACCTGCTCGCCCTGCATGCAGCCATACTCAGTGTTGCCTCCCTGTTGCCACTGAAAGGCTGTGGCATTCCTCACAGCCTGTGTTCTGGATACCAATATCCATTTTGGTGGGTGCTGGGAGCACGGCCTTCCTCCTCTGAGTAGCCACCATCACTTCTTCAGTAAACTTCAGCACCTCACTTGCTGCCCACACACCCTGTCCTTGCAAACTACTGAGCTCTTGGTCGACCTTTTTGACCGTTATGTCACCCTCCCAATACAGACTTACCACACTGGAACTGGTCACTCTCACAAATGAACCTACTTTGTGCCCAGCGCCCTGCCCAACAGGCTGCAACCGGCAGCTGCCCTCCCCCCGGTGCCCACGCAATCGGTCTTTGCTCCCGCATGCCTATTTGCCTACCCCCGCCCCGGCGCGCCCCGCCCGCCCTGCTCCCTCCGGCAGCGAGCGTCCGGTGCTGGCTCTGCTGCCCCGCGGCTGGCAAGCTGAGAGCGCCTCTGCCGGCTTCGTCACGTTTGAATCTCCCGCTGCTCCCCTGGCGGCGCGGCCAGCACGCCGCGCTATCAGACACGCTTGCGAGAGACACCGACTCGTGTCGGATCCGCTCTCTCTCGCGGTCTCCCTGTCTTCGGGAGCTCTTTGTTCTCTTCTAAAGATCACGGCACAGCACGGAGCTAGCCGGTGATGATCCTGCTGCCTTGAGGCATGCAAGCTGGTGCTAAAAATGGTTTGACTGCACAAATAGATGGGATAAAATGCATTGCACACATATCTGAAACTCATTTTAAATTTCCAAAGCAAATAAATATTGGTTCGCATAGGCTGGATGTTAGGAGGAAGCTCTTCACACGCAGAGAGAGTGATTTGCCTTTGGAATGGGCTGCCCAAGGAGGTGGTGAAGCTGCTGTCCCTAGAGGTGCTGAAAAAAAAGACTGGATGAGGCACTTAGTGCCATGGTCTAGTTGAATAGACAGAGCTAGGTGATAGGTTGAACTGGATGATCTTGGAAGTCTCTTCCAACCTGGTTGATTCTATTATTCTACATACTGAAGGTGTGAAGATGTGGTTCACTTTATGAAGCCCTTTTAGAAATTCTGTGTAGAATTTTATGAAGCTGTTCTTACAGCTTTTTCAATCGGTAAATAGGATGTAATAATTGCATTCTCTTTTAATTTGTAAAAGAATTGGGTACAAACCTATCTTCTCTCTGCTGAGTGGATTTTTCTTGCAAAATTAAACTCTCTAGAACAGCTTACCAAAACACCAGAATCACTCCTTTTTTTTGCAGCCAGATTTCCTGTTCTTCTGTAACCCTGAACAAAGAATTCTATAAGAATTCTATCCCAATTAATTTTTGTTTTGTTGTTTTGGTTCTGAAACCAGAAAGCACTGTAGACATCGTAAAATTGATAATGTCATAGTTGACCTAATGTTCACTGAGGAGTTGGACTTTTCCCCCTTACATTTAACTTGCATCATCCCTTAGCAAAAAAAAAAAAAAAAAAAAAAAA